>VZSV01000059.1:3780892-3795615 GCA_013398735.1 Nothocercus julius | reverse complement strand
TCTCCGCCTGCCGCCGCCGCCGCTCCCCCAGCCGGCCGCCCGCTCGGCTCCTGTCTCTTTAAAAACGCCCCCCCGCCGCCGCCGCCTTCTTCCTCCTCCTGCTCTGCCGCACCTCCCCGCGCCCGCCCGGTGCGATGGTCCGCGCCGCTAACTCAGCCTAGCCCGCCGGGCCCCGAGTGGGACAGACCAACGCGCGGGGGGGTGCGCTAGGCTCGCCCCGCCGCGCCGGCGGGAGGGAGCCGCAGGGGCCGAGGAGCGCGGCGATTGGCTGCATCGCCTGTCACTCCGAAGCCGGGTTACGCCTTCCCTAACGTCTCATTGGTCGTTTGCCCTTTCTTCTCCCCCACCCTTTCGCTACCCAGCATTTTCCCCGCCGGAAAGGGGCGGGAAGGGCGTAGATGATTGACAAGCAAAGTAGCCAACGAAGAGAAGGGGCGGTGCCTACGTGGCAACTGCTGCGACAGGACTGGTGAAGATGGCTGTCAGTCGCGCGGCTGGCTGTGCGGCGATTGGCGGGCCCAGGGGAGCGCGATGCTGTCACATCCGCTCGCGGCAGCTGCCTCGCCGTTAGCGCGGTGATTTCCTGAGGGGAGAGGGCAGCCCGGGCAGCGCTGCCCCCGGCGCAGGGCGCTCTCCCGCTTTCGGGGCTGCCCCAGGCCGCTGTGGCGACGGTCGTTGGCGGCCTCCGCAGCCCGCGGGGAGGCGCCGTTGTGGCCCCCTGGGCTCCGCGTGGGGCAGGTTGTCCCCAGCGGGAGAGCCGGGTGCGCCTCTCCAACACCCTTCCCGGGCTTACAGCCCCGCCCGCTGCCTCGCGAGGGGCAGGCCTGGGTGTAACGGGCCTCGATGGGCATTGGCATCGCTGGGGTCGGAGGAAAGATGCTGCGGCCTGGTCTGGTTTGCCTTGAGGACCATGTGTGGTCCGGGTGAACCACCATGATCCTCTCCAGGTGCTCACACTGAAGGGAAGCAGGAGTGCTCTGGTGCCAGAACTGGTATTATTGCATTTTTTTCCCCCAACAATGACTATACAAGGAAATGAGAAGGCAGGGGAAGCCATTTAAATCCGTACATAACTCTTAAATTGGATGCTGCGTGCACTATGGAGTTAGACATGAGTGTAGTGAGGCAAGGGGGAAAGGATGGGAATTCTGCTTCCATTTGTGAACGGAGGGATGCAGGAGGCTCTGCAGAGACTCGGTCCTTACTGCCCTGCCAAGAGCGCAATGAAAAAGGTGGTAGTCAGGTGTTGCTGCATTATTTTGTCAATCCACTTTTCAACGCACACTATTTACATTCTCAAGGATCAATAACCTTGAAGTCTTGTCTATTAGGCAGATTTTTATGGGGACCTGTCCAGGCCCCTGGCTTGTAACTTACTGAAATCAAAAACATTTGCAAATAGCACCTCAGTACTGAATTTCAAAGACTACATGTGAAATCTGCTGTAAGGCTACATCCTCCCCTTTACCCTCCATAATCCTTACATTAAGTTATCACAGTGAATGTGCAACCCACACTACTTCTTGAAGAGGTAACAAGAACTGCTGCTGCATCTACTTCCCACGTGTGAACCTCTCGGCCTCGGAGACATGTTTGCCTGCAGACACAGGGCTCCCACCCGCAGCTCTGACACCACCTCCTCATTCAGAGAGCAAACCTAAGCCCTCATCTTTCTGTGGGGGAAGATGCCTGCACATGCACAACACCCTAGCTGTGTGTCCTGGTGTTAATTACTACAGCTCAGTGACCTCAGCATTGAGCATTTGCCACCCTAAGGAGCTGCTGGACACTTTGCTAAGAAAGTCATACCCAGCAGTCTGAATGGGTCTTTTATAAACATAAACGGTGTAACTGATCTGTTTTTCGAAAGTCATTCTTTCTGCCATGCCTGGGACAAACTCCCTGGTAACATCTAGGATGGCTTCTTCTCTCTTTTCTTTAAATCCCTTATCAGAACCGCTTGTTTGCCATGCATGGGAAGAAGCTGAGACTTGTTAAACCACTTACATACCAATGCCATCAATACTGTTGTCTACCTGATGATCAGTAGCTTGTTTCCTTGAACTCTACAGTTCTGAGAATTTCTTTCTTATCTTCTAGCTCATGAGCTCTTTGGAGCCAGGACTCGCCCCCCCATCCTGCCTTTTTTTTTTTAATTTTTAGTTTTTAGTTTCTGTCTTTGTCCAGGACTGATTGATGGGGGGTTATTAGATTTTACAATAGTAAAGATGATAATAACTGAGCTAAAATGAAAGCTTCTTAAATCTGAGGAGGCTCTCACAGTGTTAAAAATCATCCTCCTGGATTCAACAATGATTCCTTTCTACTTCCACTAGTCAAAGTCAATGTTAATATTCTTTATTGACTTAAGTTGTAACAGAATTTTACTCTAAATGCTGCATACTTGTCATATCTTCACAAAGACAAACAATACCAGCAAAACTTCTCATGCCATGATCAGGCATACTTTTTAATATCCTTATTTTAACTGCAAACCTACAGCAGACATATTTGAAAGAGACATCTCACCTAAGGAATGTCACATACTGTTTTTAATAACCTCGAGCTTAAGCTCTACCATATCTTTAGCAATGAAAAAATCAACAGAAAATATAGATCTTTTTGCATTTACTAATCAAACAGCTCTTTTATCTTCTGAAAAGAAATGTATAGATGTCATGATGTCATTCCAACATCATCTGCTAAATTAAGGAAGAAAATAAGTGATAAAAATGAGTTATCTTGGATCCTTCTCATCCAAATACAAAAGGGCCATCAAAGGAAGCTACCAATTGGTTATAATCCAGAAGCCAATCTTCAAACAGATGTTGGTCTCTCTTTGACAAACTGCCTTTTTTCTGTAGTCTTCAAACTAGCTAGTCATGCACACCAAGTTTCCATCACTGTGAATGAAGCCAGGATATTACCTGTCATCATTTGTAAACAAGATATATGTTGTAAAAGCACATTTACTGGTAGAACTTACAATACGCAACATTACCTCTATGTGTCCCTGTCATCGTACGTCAGCCCAGCAGAAGCCATGTAAATCCCTTTCTTCCTAAAGATGCTGCAAAAGCTCAGGTTTGTGTATTCCTGTAAAAAGCCTAACAACTTTCTAAAGAAAAGTTGCAAAACATGCGTGAGGCAACCTGCTGAGAGGCAGGAGAAGCAAAAGACAGCAGGGATATGAATTGTACATGTGAAACTAAAACTTTATGGTCAAATGTTTGGCCCTCTCATCCCTAGCCTGCCTTACCAATAACACACAAGCGGAAGGTCTTTGCTCCTACCCTAAAGCCACTTCCTAGTCCATGTCCTCACCAAAGGCATCCAGTCTCTTCCCCAGGTTCTCTGAGAAAAGTTTCACCTTACCCTTCCTTTCCCTACAGCAAAACAAAAGCCTCCAGGGCAATCTGGAAACTCATTGCTAGACATCGTTGTTAAAGTAGCTGTTTTTAGGTTTGTCTCTTGTAGAGCTCAAGGCATTTCAGCTTCAAAATACTTCCCTTTTCATTCATTACTAGCCAAATTAAGCCAAGTTCCTAGGTTTGGGTACTCTGATGCCTGTAGCAGAGCAGGAATATTCATAAATTAACCTTCAGGAGAAACTAACCGCTGCTTCCAAAAGCAATAGGGATAAAGAACTACCCAGTCCCCTGCTCTCTCCCCCGTGAAAAGCAGCTAAACTTCCCTCAGCACAAATGCAAGTTAAAGGCTGCCAGCACTGAGTTCAAGGTGGATACAAGTGAATGCAATTGAAAGCAGTAGGTGATTAGTATCATAATAGCATCTGCATATATTGTAAGTGATCTGAATATCTTCCAGTGAAACAAACACCACAATATTACTACAGTCTAAATCCAAGTAGAGGGTTATTCTTATTCTGCAACAACCTACTGTTACTAATCTTGGGTTTTTCTCCATGGCTACAGCATCAAAACAGGAGATAAAGATAAAAGCGAGAATTTATGCCTATGAAATTTAAGACCATCTCTCTGAAGAAATAGGATACCGAAAGACAATACATATGTTCAATGCTCTGCAGATTCTGAAATTTTCACAGAGGTTTCTGTGCCACTCTTTTCTGGCAGAGTCCTCATATTTACTTATTCGAGGTGATTATTTACTTAATCGTGGTGTTTGGCTTATGCAGAAATCACAACAAAAAAAATTAAGTTTACAAAGCACAAGGGTTTCCTTTTAAGAAAGAACACCAGCATTTGTTAGCCTTCCCCTCTGAAAGAAATACTTTGGAAAAATGCTGATTTTTGTCTCTTGCAAGTTCAGGAACAAATACAACATTTAACTATTCCTGTTCCCAAATAGTTCACAGCGCAGCACTTGAAGCGCTGCTGATGGTTTGAGAGCACTTCCAGACACATCAAACTGACATGCAGGACACCCTGCCCTGGCTACTTCTGTGATCAAGGGGTGCTAAGCCCTCCCTCACCTCCCAGAGGCAGCAATGTAGAAATCTAAAGCCTGAATCTCATGGGGCATTTCCAAAGTATGTGCATTACCTTTTAGGTTTCAAATTTCCCCAAGGTTTTCCTGGCATCTTATTCTCCAGAAAGAGGAGAAATCTCTTTCAGCTGGAAATCCGACCTGATTTTTTTGGAAACAGAATAAACTCCAAAACAGTATAGAAAATGAAAGCTCTTGAGATTTGTTGAGGCCAGATCCTTACCTGACAAGCTTGCAGCAAGCTCTAGAAGGGGGCAGTGTTATCAAGCCCTTTGCCTTCCATCTTACAAAGATACCGGAATCTTTCCTGGGAAATACACAAACACCTAGACTCTACAAACAGCTCCCAGTTGTTCCGTTCCACACTGTGAAGGTGGCATAGAAGCACCAGGTAACTGTTTAACACCAGTTAAAACAAAATAAGAATGGAAAAAAGCAACACCTTTTTGTCTAGTAATTGTCAGATCAGAGCCTGCTTGCTGTATATGCACACACACATGTGTTTTACATGTTTGCTGTCATTTAATTTACTCCTGGGCACAGCTTGGGAGTGTTTCTAAAATAAAACCTTTTGGTGTAGCAGACAGCTTGGGAAAGGATTTGCCTCTGGGGGCAGGAAATAATTCCAATCCCTCCTGTGTCTCTTGGAGGAATTTTTAATTTTAAAGCATTGATGATTATGCTAATTAGTGCTTTCCCCCAAATGACAATGGAATATAAATGTTGATAGTAGCTAAAACACACTGCAAATGTGTAGCAAACTCTTCCTCCAGAGACTCATCTATGTTACACGATAGCTCAGTTGGGAAGAGACAGAGTTCTTCCACACACACACAAAAAAAAAAAAAAAAAAAAAAAAAAGGCAAAGCAACTGTATCCTCAATCCATATCATCCCAAGGGAGAACTTTTAGACTTTTCTGGGTAGCCATAAATCAGTCCTTACTTCATTCACTTTTCCACATAAAATGCATTAAAGTGTCCAGTTTAGTTCTCAAGTAAACGTGAACCTTTCCCTTAGATCAGATGCACAAACAATACCAAGGATTTAGCTAGGTTTCTTAACAAAAATATGAATTATAAGTAAAGCTGTCCTAGGATTGAACCCATAAGAGGCTGAAGAGCCCAGTTCCCAAAGTGGATTTCAAGAGTACTGTTTAGGGGCTCACCTTGCTTGCTGGCTTGAAACTCACGGATCTAAAAGCTTGCAAAGTTCTTAATTCTGCAGGTGCTTGCTAGAACTGAGGAAGGAACTCAGGAATACGTTTTCATAAAGTTATATTCCTTAAGTGTAGGGGAGCAGAGATATCAAACGAGACACCTAAGCAAGCAGTCCTCAATATAAACAGGCAATAAGCACTGCTTGGATATTCTCTGGTAGATGCTGGACTTTGGCACTCACTCCTTTTTGGCTTCCCCTTGACCCACGTCTCCAGATACGAACCCTGTTTCATCTTCTAGTAAGAGACCCAGAGAAGTCAGCTTGTGCGCATGCGGCTAAAACGCTGGATGCAGTTATGGTATCTTCTTCTGTTCACAAAGAGCCAATTTGCTCTTACAAGCACAAGGGCCCTCCACACTAATAACCAATACATAATACATGAAGATTCCTCAGTGCCTCTTCTGCAGGTTTCCAGGCACTCTAAAAAGGACTAATTCTCCCACAATCTACCAGGAACTACACATACCAAACCCCCCACGTAACCATTTTCCAAAACCCTAAATATATAATTTTTAACATTTTAAAAATAAACTATTTTTAAATCTTTAGTTCTAGCTCACGCCTGTTTTCATCTAAGCATTATGAACTTCAGTGCAAATAAAAAGCACCACCATTACGTACTCCAAAACCTTTCAAGCAGACTGGGTTGTTTCTCTGACCACAGTGCTTAAACCTGGGGAAGATACCAGGCAAAATCTGCTTCATTATTCTGCCAGAAGCTGATTGCCATTAATTCCTAATGAAATTCACCTGAGCTCCTTAAGAACCCTTGCAGTTTGCAGGGAGTACTGTCTACCTGCTCCTTTATCTTAGGGACAAAATACTGGCCCTGCTACCAAACCGAATTGCTGGTATAGTCCCAGCTGCACCAGCTACTCTAGAACAAAGGTTGAATTTTTCAGTCCAACTCATTAGTAAGAGCATCTGATAGGTGCCAGATGCACATTAGAGATTTCCCCCTAGCCCAGTGCTAGCAGAGAGGATAATGGGGCTCCTTGAATTCACAATATTCAGTGATAGAGTCGGTTCAGCTGCACAAGTCCTACCAAAAGGATGCCTGTTGGTCCAAAGAGGCCAAAACTAGGTGGACTTCAAAGGATACATCTGACAAAGAACTTTGTAATCATGCCTTGAAGTTTTCTAGGGGAATTATGGACCCCTGTACAGCTAATTTAAACCTACTGCCAATATGCTTGCTTGTCTTGGTGATCTTTTGCAGACTGCTTTGAGGTAGTGCCTGGAATTCCAAGGATTCCCAGCTCATAGTTGAAAAGAGTCCTAAAAAAACAGAATGCTTGTATTTACTTTTGTGAAGATCATTTGGTAGGTTTCCCTTCAGCACTGTCACAGGATGAAATTTGGGACCTAGTTGAACTCAAAAGGAATTTTGCCACCGACTTAAATGGAGCTAAAATGTCATCCCTGCTATTTATCAAGTCAATTGCAACCAGACAATACTTCAACATCTGGATGCAACGGCACACACAGAAAAGTTCACTTCCTCAGCCTCTGAAGACAACACAGGAGGACATTGGCTATCTCATTTAAAATGAAAAATCTGTTCTTGGCAAGCTGCTTGTAATGAAGAGTGAATCCATCCACCAACACCATCAGAACTAAATCCCCCATTGGCAATAGCATCAATGGGTTCTCTGTCATTTTCCGGGAAGAATGTCAAAAGCACCCATCTACTGTTGAGGGTCATTGTGCTGTAAAAACTTTATTTGTAACAGCAGATCCATCCTTGTCTGTGGTTTCCCACAGACATGGGGGGTTTTCACCCAAGTCATCTTCAGTTTCCCAAGGCATTGGAAGAGTCCCTTGCTAAGTGAGAGAGCAGTTGTTAATCCAACCCCCTGAATATGGTGAACAAAGGTAGGGCTGAAAGATAACTAGTAATAGAAGGACAACGGATGTGAGTTAGTTTCCCCCACTAAAAATCCAGTTGAGATACAGCATTGTTGGTTTATTGCAAAATATTTGGGCTAGGTCAACCGCAAGTGGGTACCTCTTTTTATGGCAATAAGAATAAAGCAAAATAGTGGATCAGTGGAGGCATGAAAAGTCTGCTCACATGGGAAGAGTCGTTAGTGTCTGTAAGAAAGGGACATACACAGAGAGATGCTTTTCTGTGTGAAGTAGAAAGGGATCCAGGCTGTTGCTTCCTGCTCCAAGCAGAGATGGGCTTACACACCTGTGCAAAACCAGCTTCCTTCCATCCTGTCCCATCCCCTGGGGAGCAAAACCAAAATCAGCCTCCAGTATCTGACGAGCCGTAATTCCCAGCACTTAAATAATTAGCTTCTCAAATGTACGAAAACAACTCTCATTTTCTGGATTAATGAAGGAAGCTGGGTTCCACTGAGCAAAGCTATTATAGAGCTGCTAATGCACGGTTTGATTTCATCGCCTGCCACTAAGCACAGAGCGATGCGGGCTCCTGGGAGAGCAGAAATGCAAGGAGGGCAACAGCAGCGCTGGAGGGTTAAAGTGGAAAGCAGGAGGGGAGGCCCTAGCAATTCAGAGCTTTGTGGTTTTATGCAGAGGGAGGGCTGGTTTTGTTTATGCATCTGCTGGATTTTATCTGGGTTTGTGACAATGCCATCTAACCCAAAAGAAAGCCAAAGGGAGAACCTAAAGGGTGGACAGTTTGCTTAATCACAGACTATTCACAAGCAGTTTCCGAAGCAAAGTGACAGAAATATAGCACACAGAGACAAGTCTAGACTTTAGGTAGCCACTTAGCAGCTTCTGCACCAGTTCGTTCGGGAGCTATAATAACACAGTATTGCAAAAAAAATTTAGTGCAATGTCTTTCACAGCTGGAAACACTACAGTGGTACTGGAATATAATTGTCCTCTCTGCCTTTAGCTTACAAGTTGATGGGAAATTGGTTGCAAAGAGTCAATTTTTTTTTCATCTAGGCAGGTACAGGCATGCAAATTCTTCAAAACAAAATCCTCTCCTTTCTTTGTTATATTGGCAAAGGACTGATGACTTGCTGGTTGGAGTTCCTCAAGTGGATTTGGGACTAAATAGCTTCTTACAGTGAAGTTCTTCTACGTGCACTACTGCCATATGCCTTCAAGCACATCACATCAGTCACACTCTTCCAAAAAGGATCAAACAAAGCCTTTGACCTTTGTAAGAAAAGCCTGAAGTTGTAATGGAAGCCTTGGGTTTAATAAAGAAACCTTGGTGCAGATATGCAGCAGTAGTTGAGATTTCCATAGAAATCAAAGAAAATGCGATGCTTATGCAGCAGAGTTTGTGCTTCATAGACTGACTTTCAGCCATAGGGACCAAGACCTGTAGGGACCTGCATGTGCTCAGGAACCTAAGCACCTTCCCAGCTGGTTTTCTAGAGGTGGTCACTCAAAACTAAGCATCTCTTTGGAGACGCAGACCATGCTGCTTCATATATTTTGTCAATGCTTGTTGGACCACTGACTTGAGAGGAGTTACATCCCATGTAATTTAGCTGAAGCACTCAGGAAATAATTATGTACAGTGGAGAGTTAAAAGAAGGTAATTAAACTGTACAAATAAATAATTGAAGTGACTAAAAAAAAAATCCACCCAAAACCTACTTTTGGAACATTATTTAATGTAAATGAATCACTTAGTGGACAATGCAACAATCAACTGTTCAGCTTCTATTCATTATCAAAAACAATACAAAAGGATTGTCAGGGAATAGCCATGTGCCAGAGGGAGCCCTTTAGGAAATACCACAGAATCTGGACTGGCTTTTGTCTGTTCTTCCATTGTTCTCTGAAAATGCCTTGCTAATGAGTGTCCAACTTTTCAGTTGTCTCTTTTTTTTTTTTTTCTCTTCCCCCAAAAGCATATCACTAATAATGCTGCCCTTTCAAAATGACCTGAAATGCTTGTTCAGGTTAGAAGAGCTCCACACATTATGTAGGAACTTTGAATAGACCTAAGAAGCTGGGGATGGGTGGTCTTAGGCAGCTTGGGAAAACCAACCTGAGATGATGAGGAAGCAAAACCCTTTATTTGGGGAAAAAAAATCCATTAAGGGTAGTATTAGGTATCTTTGAAACTTCCAATACTTCCTGAATTCAGTACTTGAGTTGTATACTTGGCAAGTTCATCCTTAGTTACTCAGTTTGAAGCAATGCTAACCTCATTCTAAGAAGCAGTCGACTTTGCAATGGGGCATATTTGTATGCATCATTTAAGCAGGGAACTTACATTAGAGGAATCCCCATTAAGGATCTGAGGAGGAGAAAAATACCAGGTAGATGCCCATGCTAGAAGAAGCAGAGGCCAAGAAGATAATATTCAACACTAAAATACCGTAATTATAATTCTGAGCTGACAATCCACTGGCACTCGCATCTCTTAGAGCTATTTTGGACTATTTGATAGTTCAGATGTGTGACAAGGAACCAGAGTACCTTGTTCTCACCTTGTCACTTGGCTCACTCCTGCTGCAGCTCATGGTCCCTGTAGTGCTGCTACTCTGATTCTCTGCAGGCCGCAGTGGCAGCCAAGTCCCTGAAGCGATCTGAGGGAAGAAAAAAAGGCAAAAACAATAAACACAAGAGAAAAGGGTGGGTCAGATAAGCAGGCTTTGCTGCTGAGGAAAAGGCATGTGAAACTGCACCCAGATTTGACTTCTCAAGGTTGTCGTCAGGAGCCGAGAAGCACTTGTTTTGTTTTAAGTTTGCCTTGAACAAAAACTTGGACTCTGCAGCAAATTTCTGCAGTCAGAACTTATTTATGTCAAAGCCAGTGACGACAGAATATGTGGGTTTCTAGTTAACACCAGCTAAAAATCTGAGATAGAAATACACATGTCGTAAAGACTTGTAGCATTAACCCCCTTTAGGACTCACTCCTCCAAAATCTCCACTAAATTAGCTGCATAACTTGGCTTGCAATCAGGAAGGGGGATGCTCATGGCACACATTTGGAATCCCACTTAAGGGGGGGTCTCCAGAGGAGTCCTGCTGGCCCCTACTGGGACTATTTATGACATGGCTCTTTCCAGCTCTCACCTGTCCTTCAGTGGGAGGTTAATCCTGCTGAAGCAGAGCCTGCAAATGGGTGGCCTGTTTTCTCCATGGCCACCAGAGTTCATTGCCTGGTATATTAATGCAACCCGAAATAGTTGGCAGTTCAGATTAATACGCTGGGCTGCAAATGGTGACGCACGGTCCTGCTGCCACCTCTGCTGCAGGACAGGAACCTCCGGCAGCGAGACGGGGCAGTGTCACTTAAAAGCTGCCTGGAGCTGCTCGAGCTGCGCAGGAGACATCACTGCCCTTCCAGCCACTTCACTCAAGGGATGCAGTTCTTGGTACCTGCCAGGCACAGTCTTGTACAGGGTGGTAATAACAGAGTAGAGAGGGAAGCTTAAATGTGGCCTTTTGACTGAGTATTTTCACCCCTGGGCAGGGACAGCTCTGCCCCTCTGATAAACAACAGCTCATTGCACAGAACCATCACCACTATTTGCACCAGTTGACGCTTTTTGTATGGTCTCTATTAAGCACAAAAAGATCTCAAGGAGTTGTTTAAGAGGAGAAAAATAAATAAATAAACCTGATTATGTTAACTCCCAGTGTCTTAAGGGCATAATCCTAATATTGGGATATGCAGAGAAGCCAGCAGCCTAATTAGCCCTGCTTGTTCTACAAACTTGCCCTGAAATATCCCCAAAATGTACTCAGTAAAACCCTGTTCCTCCCTGCTCCAGTAAAGAATTTTTTTTTTGTTGGTCCCTCGAGTGGTTGCTTAAGTCAGGTCTCCCTGTAATTACATCCCTCCCAGCGGTGCGGGGAGGTTTAATTAAGACAGTCGCTGTAGGTGAGTTGTCACACAGACACAGCGAGTCTTGCTGGCAGAGGGGCCCAGCTCCAGCGGGTATTTTGGGGTATTTGGGACATTTGGACTACAACAACAGAAGTTTGCAAGGGGTTTTGAGGTCCTCCTGCAGCTGGATGCCCGCGGCAGCCGCTGCTCAGAGCCTCTCACCTCCATCGCCAGCCAGGCTGCAGTTTTGAGCATCTCTCCGTGCTCACCAGGAGACGCTCTGCCACACCGCAGCATTTCATATTCTCCCCCCCCACCTTCAAAAAGTGTGACTCACCAGTTTCAAACGGTGACATTTCATTCCCCAGCTATTCCGGGAGCAGCTGGCTCCGTGGCACATGGGGATGCAGGGAAAGGCAGGGAGGGAGAGCAGAACCAGATTGCAGAGCGCAGACCGCTCGCTCGCTCCCCCACACAGGTACAGTGCTCTTGCATTTCAGAACCACAGAATTCAGGAAATGCTGGCAAATTCCCTAAGAGAAAAACAATAAACCAAAGCACATCTCAGAGAAAAATATCTATCTGTGATGCAATTTCATCTCAGCCAGGACAAGCTGGGAGAGCAGCTCGCTCTGAGCTCCGAGGAAATTCACGGTCCCCTCTTCTCAGCCCTCTCGTGAACGTGAGCCCTGTGGTTCTGGGTGGTTCTTGCAAATAGTTCCCCTGTGAAGCAGCCTCAAATTTCAGTCATCACCGATATCTTACTAACCATGAACAAATGTACGCGTGGTGGGAAGATGATAATGGGGGGAACGACAAAGAAATCCCTGTCAGCTCCCAATGCCGAGAGGAGTTTTGTGTCACGCTGCAGTTCAGCACAGCTCATGTCCCTGCGGTAGGGACATCACTGTCACAAGCACAACACGCAGCACGTGAGCCGGGGGCTGCTGCAGGCGCCGGCCTCGCCAACTTGTCGGCGCACACGTGAAACCGCTGCCGCCGGAGCGGTGCCAGAGGCAGAACCTCTCCCAGCCTTCGACTAGAAATCAGTGCGTGGCCGACTGGCGTCAGAGCAACAACCCAGCCTCATTCATTAACGTTTGTAAAATTCCACGGGGAGGCAGCGCGGAGTGATGCAACCCACAGGCTCCCCGAGGGGAGTGTCCGGATGCGGTGGCAGCGTCACAGCAGCCTGGCACCCCGGCGCTGGCATCGCCGGCCGCACACGTCGCCGCGCGGGCACCACCGCTGCCAGGAGAGCCTCGAGGTGGCCCAGGGGCCGATGCCAGGTGCTGTGGTTGGCACAGCGGGGCCAGGCTACCTGACTTGTGCCACGCGGTGCAGTCACGGACGGTGACAGCTCCGCTCACCCTGGTACCATGTGAGCTCACGCAAGGGATGCTCCATTACATTCCCATTCCACTCCTCTGCTGCCGGTATAGGAGGGAGGGATGCTCCGTGGCTCCGTGCGCCGAGCAGCAGGAAGGCAGCTGGCACCAGCCGCTCCCCTTGTCACCCGCGGAAGCGGAGCAGGAATCAGCGCTCCTTCTGTGCGGGCCGCTTCGCCCCGGCGTGCGGCAGGCAATGACCTTGGCTAGGGAGCCGTCTCCTGCATGTAAAGATGGATATAAAAGCAGCAATTGCCTTTTTAAAAAGCAACCAATGTTCTGCTAAGGTAGGGAAAGGCGGTGGTTTGTTAAATAAATGCATCTGTCAGAGCTAGGGTTTTTTTTTCCAGCTTCCCTAAATGCCCTTCACCAGCAGCGAGGGGGAGGGGACCTGCTCTTTGAAGCTTTTTCCTTATGGGAATAGAAAACACGGAAAGAATTCAATTCTCTGCCACAGCCCAGCACCGCTGATCCATGCTTCAAAACCCAAAGCCCAGCAGACAAGCTGGGTGCGGGTGGCTTGCAGCATTTATTACCTCCAGACCAGCCTTGCTCAATACCCTGCACCATTAAGTGTCCCCGTAGTGCTAAAGCACAGAAAGAAGAGGGAAGGAATGGAGAAAGGAGAAGAAAAATAAGGAAATTGGGTGCAGAAAAGAACTGCAGTTATGGCAATCTTTGATCAAAAGCACCATCTAGTGAAACATGGGAGCACTGCAACCTACATTGCTGGGAGAGAGGCAGCTCCATCAACCACAAATGGAACTGGATTGGTACCACAGGTTAGCCTAGAAAAAATACATATATATGTGACAATATTCACTGCCAGAGCTATGTCTGAGAGAATATGTTCAGGAATCACAGCCCTGTGTGCAAATACTTGTCCCTTGGACATGTGCCCAGCTCCCAGAACCTCACTACCCTAAAACCAGCGGGGAATGAGGCGCCACCGGAAGAAAATTATTTCCCTGTTACGATTTGTGAACTAAGGAAAAGAAAAGGTGAGTGACCAGTCCAAGGTCATGCAGGAAGTCGGAGGCAGATCCGGGAATAGAGCCCGGCAAGGCAACCCTGGAGCCAGAACCCTGCCTGAACAATAGAGCAGCCGCCTTTCCTCGGGTGCCGCTTAACTCCTTCCTGTCTCACCAAAAAGCCGGAGAGGGGCAGCCCATGCCCTCCCCTGCAGCCTTCACCACTCCAAACCAAAGAGTTTGGAATGGGGAAAGGCAGTATTTGTTTATCCTGAGACCAGCAAGTGCTGCAGAGAGGCAGCATCACCAACACACCAGGCCTGAGCGGTCCCCTCAGCAATCAGAGCAAGCCCAGTTCGAAGGTTTTTAGAAAACAGCACCTCAGCTTTGCCGGCGCTCCATTACTGTATGACACAACATTGCTAGCTCCCCTGGAGACATTCAGCTCCGTTAAAAAGGCTGTGGAACGGCCAGGTTTGGGGTATTCAGCTGTGGGAGGGGAGAATGTTGTTGCCTCCTGGCCAGCTTTTGGGTCAGCTGCAGAGGTCGGGGACTCGCAGCGAGACCCTTCATCAGAACCACAGCCTGAGCTTGAAAACGCTGCAGTGCAGGGATCAGCACAGACTATTATTAATTATGAACAACTTGAACCAAACCACACAGCAACAAACTTAAGAAAAAAAATAAAAAGAAGACTTAGGTAATGCAAAAACCTGCAAGGCCAGGGAGCTGAACCTAGAGAAGGGGTGGGAGGCCGGTGTCCAGAGCAGTTATCCGAGAGCAGTTCAGAGCCCCTGCAGCGGAGCCCAGATCCAAACACGAATGATGCCTGGGACGAAAGTCAAGACCAGCTTCTTGGGCCCGTTGCCTGGAAGGGAGACAGGGGACTGCTCTG
>VZSV01000059.1:3755614-3778348 GCA_013398735.1 Nothocercus julius | reverse complement strand
CCGCCGCCGAGGGGGCGGGGGGCCCTGTGAGGGCCAAGACCCCAACGGCGGTTTGAGGGGAGGCCTGGAAACGTCCCTGCCGAAACAGCTCCTGGGCGCTCGGCTTGTGCGCGCGGGGACGTGGTTTTGTCCCCTCTCCTCGGAACGTGGAGCGACACTGGCGGTTTGGGTTATAATTGTCTAAAGTCTTAAGCGTGGTGCGCTTAAGCGGCTATTCAAAGGCAGGGGGCTGTTTTCGAGGGCAGAGTTTGATGAAATGCTGGCGAGGTGAGCGGCTTGTTCGGATGCTCTGGGAAAAAGTTAACTGAAAATACTATATAATCACTATGTGTAAATAATAGTAGTATAGGGATATGATAATAATAATAACAACAGCAGCAACAGGAAGTCTCAGTGCTCTGGTTGTTGTTGCCAGTCACATCCAATGACAACTCACCAGCCTCTTGTCCCAGCTGCTGCCAGTCCCAGTGTTGCTCCACTGAGTTCCTTCTCCTCAGCCCCTTCCCTGTGTTCCATTTGAAGTGGTGGTATTGTAACGGGGACCTTTTATTTCTTTTTAATTTTATTTATTTATTTATTTTTCCTTAGTGGTTTCAGTGGTTTCTAATGACCTCAGCCTATTTTTGACATAGCTTTTTATTGTTGTTCAAGAAGTTGGGAACAAATGCAGGTTATGGAAGTACAAACTAGCATTTCAGTCATTTAACTGAACAAGTAATAGCTATAGAGCCTGTATTTTCATGTTAGATTTTTAATGTGTTTTTGAAGCACTGGCTTCAGTACTAGAAATTACTTGTTTAGGACTACAAACAATCAGATGATCATCAAGCACTCTGTATCACTTTTTATTCACTGCTTTTTAATCTGGAGGGGTTAAGTTACCCCAACATTTCAAAGGTCATGGTCTCTATTCCCAAGGTTTGTTTTTAGAGGCAGTTCTTGGCACTCTGTGCCAGCCCTGCACTGAGTGGATTTGCTTGGACTGCTGCCACTTCCTAATTTAAGTGAGGTCTGTCCTGTGCTAAAAGACTGGAGGGAGACACCGTCTCAGAGTCACTGGCAAGTGAGTTCTTTTCAAAGGTAGGATCTTGTGCTTTCTTCAGAATAAAGTTGGTAGCTAATAAAGCTTATAGTTGCTGTGCTTCTGGACAAAGGCTCCCTTAGGAAAAATGTCTTTTTCCTTCCCTTTTTCCCTCATCTAAATGACGCCTTTTGCTGTCTGAAAATAGCCTCCCACTTGCTGCCATTTGTCATTTAAAGAAAAACGTTATTCTAGGTGGCTGAAGCTACGGGAGAATAGGTGTTGTTTAGGGAAACGATCGTGTTTGTAGAGTCTTTTTAGGACTTGAGGTCATCTTTGCTACAATTAATTCTTGAGACTTTTAACTAAACTCCTTCTGAAATACTCTCCTGTTATCCTGTCCTGGTTGTTACAGGAAATCATCGAGTTTATGCTTTAAGGGCTTTTAATGAGCATATGATTTATTTTATATTAAGCCTTTTCAAAAAGATTCCAATCAACTGAATTCAGTATTTTCACTTCTGCTCTCTAACACCCTAATCCTGCCTTTTGGGATGGGGAACTGAAAATTACAGGTGTTTGTCTGAGACAATAATGAGCAGTGGCTTCCCTCCTGCAGGTGATTTGTCATCATAAACATTATCAAGAACAAATAGAATTGCCAGAAACAAATAGTAGATCCATGCCTTTTTTTTTTTTTTTTTTTTTTTTTTCTCTTCTCCCAATATATATAGCCAGACCTCAGGATAAAGGTGGTAGAGGGGTCTTAGAGCTTTGAGCAGGATGTCTCAGGATATCCAGTTCTCCCTTGAATTAGCTCTGAGGTTTTTATTTTGCCCCCCTCTTGTTTTTAGCAGCCCTATCTGTCCTGAGATGCCTTTTGCTAATGTAAAAAGTTATCAGCCTTAACCTGAGTTTTATGCTTCTTATCTTCTGCCAGCTTTTGTTTTTGTGACTTACCATTTTTTTTAGTGTGAGTCAAATCCTTTTTATCTGGGGTCTATTTCATACTCCTTTAGGTTGCTGCAGATTCTTTTGTTTGGCTTTTTCACCAGTAAATAATCCTAAAAACTGAACTGAGTATAATTGTCACCCTGTTGTTTCAGTAGCCCAGCATGGGGCTCCATGAAATGGATGGCTAGTGTTGAATGTATTGCAGGATGCCTTGAGTTCACTCCTGTGTTCTGTTGGCATTCCCTTGCATATTTATTTTATTAATGGCTTGTTCAATTTTACAAACTAAAAATAAGGACTCAAGGGTTTGTGATACAAGCTGGTCCATGAATCAAAAACTCTCTGCGTTAGGTGTGAAGTGCTGCAGCAATTCTTTGGTCTTTCCTAAGCAGTTTAGTTCAAACAGTTCATCTTTGCTGTTTGTCCTAGTATTTCAAGTATGCCTGAACTGGGATGTTGTTTGTTCTGGGGCTCTTCTTAATTTGTGTACCTTTCTTGGAAGATATATTAACTGTATGACCTAAATAAAAGGGACCTGTATCTCTCTCACTTGCTCCCCTTCTTCTTCCAGCCTTTCTCTTTCCCCCATTCTTATATCAAAGCGTGATTCAGACTCTAGTCTGGAAGCTGCTAAAGAAGGTTTCTGTTGCTGACTCTGCTTATGGCTGGCAAAAACCTTCAGGCAGAGATTGAGTAATTTCCCCTGCTTCTGTGTGTCATACAGAAGAACAAAAAGAGAAAGCAAACAAACAACCAGACCAAAAAAACATTTAAAGGGTTAGAAAGGTTGCCAAATGAAAAAAAGGATTAAGGGCAGAGCTGCTTTGTTTAGAAAGTAGATGAATAATACGGAACATGATTAAGGAATAAAATGAATTAGCATGTTGACAAAGTTAATCTGGCATAACTGGTTCATACTGATGAGCAAGGGATGCTACATGACAAAAGCCATGTTTAGCTTTTAGTTTTTAGCTTAGATTTGGGGGCTCTTTTCCACTAGCCAATGTGGTGGAGAGTTCAGTGGTTGTGAACTCAAATTTTATTTTGCCAAGGACCTTGAAAAAACCAACCAACTGTGGCACCAGAAAAATGCCTTCTTCACAGAAACTACTTCATCTCCTTTACAGTGTCATCTCCATTTTACAGGAGTTGGAGGGAAAGATGTTCAGGGCTAGATTTTTAAAATGGCTCAGCTTCATCATGGGCTTATAAATCAGTGACACTCCACCCATCAACTCTCACTTTGGAAGTGATGAAAGGTCGTAAAAGGAAGCTGAAGAAAAACGTTCTCTAAGACACAGGGGTCAGCGTGGTCCCTGCCACCCCCGTCTTGTCTTCTGAATCCCAAGAGACCCCTGAAAGCAAAGGAAACATAAGGAAGGCAGCTACTCTGTATGACTAGCTAAACATGAGGCACAAGGAGCATCTCCTGCTTATCCAACCTGAAGGCAGCCAGGAAGTATTTTAGGGGTGTTACGCACTCTTCTTATATGTTAAATCAACTGTACCAGTCCTTTGCTATCAATCTGCTCTCCCACTTTGGCTATACTCCCTGTGCATGGGGGAATTTGAGGCCTGCATGTCTGTGCCTCGTGCAGTTACTGCAGAGCAGGACATTTCTGTAGAGATACTTGAGTGGGCTCTGGAACAGGAAGCACCATAGCAGCTTGGGCAGAGCTGTGTACCAGCTCACCAGGTTTCTTTTTAGACCTAGTCAAGCTTTATTTAGAGCTAGCTCAGCTCTCTTCACATGCTGTCTTATTGTGTTCTAGCTACGCCATCAGAAATGCTTTCTTTATACTACACTAGTGGTTCAGCTCTCTTGTTCCCTGACCAGCTGATCGAGGACTCTGTTCAAACTCTTGATAGAAACTTGAGAGAGCCTAGCAATTTTCCAGCTCTGTCCCGGGGTGTGTCGTGCCCCTATCATTCCTTCTGCTCCATACAGGCTGAGTACTGCTTAGTAATGTTAAACTATGGCCTAGCATTGTTATTTACCTCCTTATTTTGTTGTTTTCATGCTGTCCTTTCTGCAAAGTATTATATGAGTTGTATGCTCAGACCCTGCCAATATCTTCCTGGTAAAGACTCATCTATTAGTGTTCAAACTCCATCTGTAAAACAGAGACAAGATGCTAATACTTGGCTTTGGCCTTATATGTGACCCAAAAGAGGTATAGATTCCTGGGAGAGGTTACAGCTGGCTTTACTTCCCTGTGACATTGAACACAGAAGCCTGAGGGAGTGGAGCCGGCAACTCAGTGACCCTGTTTACAGCAGAGGTATTGCTTACCCTTTGGCGATGTAATCAGTGGTAACATAAACTTCTCCCTTGAAGGCCAGGCTTAGCTAGGAGATTAGGGCTCTGCATTGGAATCAGCATCCAATTCCAGGGTGAGTTAGGTCTTGTAGATACCTATAGCTTGGGTTTCGTTCACAGATTTAATTTCAGTATATCTCAGAACACAGTTTCTCGTGCTGTTAAACTGTACAATTGATATCAGCATAAAAGTAAAGATCATGAATATAGCTCTAACCTATTAGATGGGACATGTAGTTAATTTAAATCAGATGACCTGTCTCCTAACAGGTGTTGAAAGACACTGGAGTAGGAAGCACAGGTTTCACCACATTAAACAAATAACATGCTCAGAAGGCAAGTTTATTCTGAGCTCCCAAATGTTAGTGGGTTATATCCATCTAGGATAATATACAGTAACTGCTTTCCACCACTTAATTTAAGAGAAGTCTAAGAAGTTTTAAGAGGATCACAAACACAGATAGACATTTGCTATCTCTGAAGAGCTTTCACTGCAAATAAATCCTGTGCAAGAGAGCAAGTCTAAAGCAAAATGGAAGAACACCTGGGAACAGCTTCTCTGAAGCTGCTTCTGTCACACAGCACCTGAGAAGACCCAATGCCAAATGTCCTACTAGGATGTTCAGAAGAGTGTTTAAATGCTTAAAATAGGATACTGATGTGAATTTTTGTAAATATCTGTGAGGCCTTGAAGAAATCTGCTGAAGATGTCTCTGTAGGGAATTTGGTTATTGATGGTCTGAGAGTCTAAGGCATGGGTGGGAAAGAGGATTGTGCTAATCTTACATCTGATGTGACTTCTTTTAAAGAAGTATTTCCCTCGTTGTAAAGCCTGTGCTAAGTTTCTCAGTGGTGAAATGCTCTGATCTTGTGGTTCTAGGAAACCTGTTCAACAAGGGAAGCTCATGGATCTCACAACCACAGTCATCATCCCGCTGCTTTTTGGCAGTTTGGGCATCTTCACCCTCTTCCGGCTCCTCCAGTGGATGCGGATGCGAGCTTACCTCCGGGAAGCGGTGGTGGTGATCACCGGGGCGACCTCTGGCCTGGGCAAAGGTGGGTGTGGAAGGGTAGCAGGAAGGTGCTGTAAGCAGGAAAAGATAGACCTGTTGGAATAAAGCAATAATGATCAGAAAGTGCCCAGTCTTTTGAATTTTGAAGAGAGGTATCTTGCACAGCCAACCCCAATGCAAACTGTGAGGTAAAAATAAAACTCTCCAACAAATATTGAGACTAATTTTAAGCATTCTGTATAAACTGGAGCTCATCAAAGCAAGTAAAAGTCCTGTGATTGTAAGACATCCTTTTTCTCGGTCCTGGAAAAGTCAGGAAGTCAAATTGTTTCTAAGACTTACCAGACAGAGCTGCTGTTCTGAAATCATGTTTGCTGACCAGCTGATCAGCAAGATATTTTGTCCTTTTTTCCCCCACTTATTCCCACCTCTCAGCCCCAAATTAAGCACCCTTCCTCTTTTACAAATCCCTTGATTTTCAATTCATGCTCTTGGTAATGATAATGGCAAGAGCCAGTGAGTAATCCAATAGCTTTTTTCCAAATAAATGTTTATTCTTTGCATGGGTGGATATGTTTTCTAATTTTGCTTTCTATAATTGCTTTAAAAGCTTCTTGAAGAAAAGACAAGGGGCTCTCTGCTATTAAGGACTTTCATTAGGATGAGTATATTTATAGAACAAATAAAGTTTAAATTGGTGCTGTCTTTGCATGCAAGTTTGTCCTTGAGGACAGGGATGTTTAGTAGCTGAATGGCCAGAGGAGACGAAGTGGACCTTTCTTCCTATCAGAACCAAAGGCTGGTAAAATAATTAGCATTTCTTATCTGGAAGAGGTAGAACTAGTATCTCAGGAGAGACCATCGTGCTGTGACACACTAGGCAGATGAAGCACTGTACATTGTTGGGTGGTCCTTTCCACTGTTTTTCTTCTCATCTCACAAAAAGCTAAACCAGGATGGAAACCCATACTGCAAATGCCTCGGTTTAGATCTCCATCACTGTGCACTGAAGCTTCCTCCCTTACAGATGTATTAGCAAGATGGGTGCTATTCCTCCTCTTCCCAGTCCTTAATACTCTAGAGGACCTCTGTTTGCTGTGTGCACCCTTTGTTACCATCACACTATAGTCTCCTGTGCAAATAAGGAGAATTTGTTTCAGTAGATCATAGAGAAGGATCATGGGATGCCTCAGCAGCTGGCAGCACTGGCAGGAGGACAATATCACAGCATCCATTCTGACTTCTCTTCATTCAGATCACCGTGAGGAAGCAGCTCCTAAGACCAGGTCCCCACTATCATAAAAGATACACATATATGTGGTTCCACTTAAAAGCACATGGTTAAAGATTAAGAGGCACAGGCAGAGTTAACTAGCTGCTGAGGGAGCATGTGTGAGCAACACAGGAACTGCACCATCAGCACAGTAGCTGTGAACACAGCCCCTGCCTCATCATTGTCATGTGTCTGTCAAAGTCACTGGGAAATTACATCTTGTTGTGACTTCACTGCAGCTCAGCCTACTGCTCAAGGATAATAAGGCTGCCCTAGACCCTTGCCAGATAATGAAACTGAACTGTTTTTAGAAACCACCTTACCAAGTTAAAGGACAAAACTGTTTTTTGAAACCACCAGATATGACATGGATGCGCTGTTTGTGCCTGGCATTCAAATATCTGCTTTTCTCTCTTCCTTGTGCCCTGCAAAGAATGTGCAAAAGCTTTCCATGCGGCTGGCTCCAAGCTGGTGCTTTGTGGCAGAAACAGCGAGAAACTCCAAGAGCTGGTACAGGAGCTTTCTGCCATGACCAACCACCGAAAGAACGTGAGTGTGGGAGAGGGAGGGCTTGTCAGCTCATGTGTCTGGGCTCTCTGTTCATGTTATTATAGAAGATACGGAATTGCTTGTGGCTTGTTCTGGCTGTGTTGAGCAATAGGAAGGATGCAACTCAGTGGTTAGGAATAGATATTATTGCAGGAGTTCACTGAGCTGACAGGTTGTGTCTTGCAGAAACCATATGAAAACAAGGTGGTGGAAAAACTACCCTTGTCTTCTAACGGAAATATGTGCACAGAGTGCAGAGCCCTCAGCCATCCTTTGCATCTGTTCTTATACACAGTGTCTGAAAGAGACCTTGCTTGTCTTAGCCTTTATTTTTGATGTCTGGTTCTGGTGACAGTGTATAAGAAAAGCAGTGCTGGCTTCTAACACACAAGCTAAGTTTTTGGCTGCATTGTCTTTAATGAAGCAACAGCAAACTTTAGTACCCAAGGTGAATCCAACTTGCCTCTTTCCTAGCCTCTGGTACAAGGAACAGGCTACAGGAGGAGGGAGGACCAGAGCACAGGCTGCTGCTATCACATTTTTATCAGCTAACTGCTGCACTCTAATCAGACAAGGTCTGGATGGCTCTGCCTGTGCTCCCAAAGCTGAGAAATCCCATCTCTCCTCTAGGTCACAGTTATGACTGTACTGCACATCCAGACCTGGCCTTTTGCTAACTTTAGTTTATTCACAGACGCACAAACCTCACACTGTGGTCTTCGACCTCTCGGACACTAGAAGGGTCCTAAACGCTGCTGAAGAGATCCTGAAGTACTTGGGTCACGTGGACATCCTGATCAACAATGCAGGGATCAGTTACCGGGGCACAATTGTGGAAACCGGCCTGGATGTGGACAAGAAATTGATGGAAACAAATTACTTTGGTCCTATAGCCCTCACAAAAGGTATCTATGGTCAGGGTTACTGGGAACAGATGAATTTGGCTGTTATCTTTTTCAGGCCAACACAACTAAGCACAACTTAACTTGTGACTCTAGTTGTATTTGGTATAATACAGTGCAAGAGGGAGGAGTAGTTTATTTTATGGGCAGGCCTTGAGGATGCTGGGGCATGACTGGAACCACCTGATAAGAGATGGTATCTTGTTTGTGACACCTCCTGACTCTACTCCTGTGGGAGTTTAAGGAGACACCTGGTTAGTCTGTCTGCTCCAGTAAAACACTGGAGAACGTAGTCTGGATTGTAGGTGAAACTGTAGCTGTCCTAGGATGCCTTTTTGGTTGTGTAGCAAATTCAGCCTGGGAGGTGTCAGCTACAGATACTGGAAAGATGAACTGGTGGCCAAGAAGAGCAAGTCCTGCTGCCTATAACTGTGGAGACCATAATGGCAATAAGAGCCTTTGTGTGGCCTCATAGGCACAAGGCAACGTCCTGAGCACATTTGCACCCAAATTGCCTCCTGATATGTGAACGTTCCAGCTGGACTGCAGCCTGCTAGAGACGTCCTGGGCACCATCCGTCTGTCCAGCCCCTCCACAAAATGAGCATCTTCTCTCTGGCCTCAGGCTTCCCCAAAGCGCTGCTCTGAAGGCACCGATTCAGCACTGGCAGGTTATCCTGAATGGGTCTTTTCTGTCTCTTACTAGCGCTTCTGCCCTCCATGATCAAGAGGAGACAAGGCCACATTGTGGCCATCAGCAGCATTCAAGGCAAAATAAGCATCCCCTTCAGATCAGCCTGTAAGTACCTCCTCAGAAGACGGAGAAGTTTGGGGCACTGCACTGAGTGGATACTTGACTGCTGCTTCCCCCTGTTGCTCCCAGAGCTGGCAGCTTGTGGGGAAGGCAGAGCAGGGCCTCATCCTTGGTGTGTTTGTGGGTCATAACCCCCTGGCAGCCACTGAGGAAGGTATCTCACACACAAAACCTTAGCCCTGTCCTCAAGTTACTAGAGGAGAGGGAAAGGAAAGAGAGAATGGGGGCCTTAGAATTTTGATCTGAAAACTGCTTGACATTCTCATTTTAAAACTTTAAATTCCATGGTACAACCAATACCAAAACAAAAGCCTAAATGGCTATATTGAGTCAGCAAGCTCTTATGCTAAGTCAGCTATGACAAGAAATAACATTGGTGAGATCACTGGAAAAGCCTTGCAAAAGATAGAGGAACTAGAAGTGTTTGGCCTACACCGACAGCTCTAGATCATTGAAAATAAACAGAAAAATAGAAGGCTACAACAGGGCTGGCATAAAAGTGGTAGAGCATAATGAGAGTCTGAATGCTGAGTAAAGGCAGCTGGAAAATGTGGTCTGTCTTTGCTCCCAGATGCTACAGGTTTGAACACACAAATAAACCTGTTCTGAAGAGCTTCCAGAGTAGCTGCAGAGCAGGTCGGGCCTGGCAACACAGAGCTCAGCTCTCACCCAGGGCCTCGCAGCTCAGGGTGCTGGTCCCAGCCACGGTGGCAGCAACCAAGCACATGTGGAAAGGGAGTGGGGAAAAGGACTCGCTCAGCCACTTAGAAGGGGGGAACTGCTGCCCTAGGCCAAGTTGTGTTGCGGGATCAGGTTTGGACTTGAGCACAGCTGGGCCCTGAACCTGCTCTGCCAGTCTGTAAGGCTCAGCGCACGTAGGCTGGCGGGGCCCTGCCCCCTGCACCGCATTCCCAGCCCCAGCCGCTCTCCTTGAGCACTTTCCAAGCCAGGCTTTGTGTCTCCTTTATCAGGAGTGGGAAGCAGCTTGGGTTCACTCTGTAGCGCTTTGGCATGGCTCAAATATTAATCTCAGGATCCTAGCCAGTTTCCAACTTGAGTTTCTACATTTTGCCTTCCTAAATTGCCTCTCACTCCCACTACCTGTTGTTGCTATACATCAACAACAACTAGGAGCTGGTCAACAGCTGCTGTGCTCTTTGTGAGAAGCAGCTTCACGTTAGGGAGAAATGCGTTCAGGGGGACAACTCTTCCCCCAGCCCCGCTCCTTCTCCTCAGTGCAGTCTCCTCCTCTTTCCTTGTTTTCCAGATGCTGCCTCTAAGCACGCTACCCAGGCCTTCTTTGATTGCCTGCGAGCAGAGGTGGAACAGTACGACATCGACGTGACTGTTATAAGCCCTGGCTACATTCAGACAAACCTTTCTCTCAACGCTGTAAGAGGAGACGGATCTCGCCATGGAGGTGAGAGATGATTTTGTGTCCTATAACTGAAGTGTCTCCACCTCTCCAAAATACCTGAGCTTCAAAGGGTGCTTGTTAACACATGACCTTTGGTGGACACCCGGGTTAGCCTTGAAGTATTGACAACTTTAGACCCAAGGTAAGACCACCAACCTCCCCAAACTGAGCCTTCCTGGACAGAAATTAATTTGGAGTCATTGAGACTTCAGGGTATTTTGTAGCACACAAATCCAAGCATTTTCTTTGAAGGAGAACTCTGTACAGCCTACAGAAGACTCTAGACCTGCAGTATAGCAGAAATACTAGGTTTGGGAGGGAAGAGGAGAAAATAAATTCCAACTACTGATGCGTAATTTCAGCTGAGCAGTAGGATAGAGGATGGGTGCATCTTTTTCCCCTCTCCCTAGCATCAATCACCAAATCATGGCTGGAATTGACAATCACAGCTAGAACATACCGGAGCTTTCAGCTCTGAGCCTTAGCTGCCGAGAGCGGCCACACAGCTTGCGGAGCCACAGCCAGGTAGCAGCAGCAGCACGTACTGATTTCTAGCTCAGCCATAAATTATACTGGCCTAAGCTCCTACACACCAGTGCTGTAGAACCCAGAAACCACGTGCAGTTGGAGCAGAGCTCTCGTAGGAGGGGTTCTTGCACGCCAGCCTCCCTGCTTCCGCGGGTGCTTACGTGGCTTTGCTTTGGCAGTTACGGACCAGGCGACGGCCGAAGGGCAAACAGCCGCAGAGGTGGCCCAGGTGGTTCTCAGTGCCGTGGGACACAAGAAGAAGGAAGTGCTCGTGGCTGGTCTAGCTCCCTCCTTGGCTGTCTACCTGCGAAACCTCTTCCCCAGGCTCTTCTTCACCTTAATGGCATCTAGAGCAAAAAAGGAGAAAAAAGTAAAGGACTCTTAGAGCTCAGCCCGCTCGGGCGGTAACTGTAGGGAGAGGGAACCCCTGCAGCTTGGCTGGGACATCAGTGGAAGTGCTGCTGCTGGCAACGTTTCTGAAAACGCTGCAACTTATTATTGCATGGAGAGTGAGGAGCCGCCTTTGCCACCTCAGGGCAGGCCCGTGTGCCAGGAGGCAGCACCTGGACCTCACCTGAGCATGGATGTTTGGAACAAAGAGCTGCGGCTGCCGGGGAGGGTGACACAAGGGAATGAACTTGGGCAGCAAGGAGGCCCACGTGGAGGCCAGCACCTCGCTTTACCTCCCTCCAGCACCTCGTCTGCCTTTGTGCCAGCGGTCCTTAGCTTGCCCCAGCCCACAGTCCCTGGGAGATACAGTCCCCAGCTGGGTGCTCTCATGACTATCATCTCCTTCCCCCTGCCTCCAATCTGAGCCAGGACACAGTGCTTGGAGTGGAGTCACAGAGCTCGTAAACAGGCCAAATCAGCTGGGATGTTAGGCTGAAGTTAAGTCCAGTGCCATTTTGAAAAAAAAGTAACTGATGCAGAATGCAAGTTTTACTTGGAAATGTTTTTTCCTCTCTCTCTGAATGTGCCTTACTGGAGTACGGGGCCGTCTGACTCCGTACTGCTTGACAGTACAGTGTTAAGGCCCAGCACATATCATTGCAGGAGAAGCACTGAAAAAAATAAAATAATAGTAGTTTTTAAAAAAAACAGCATAGCAAAGTGTGCTGTTGAGTGTAAACCCTGTGCGGGTGCTGGCCCAGCTGCAAGCCTAGAGCAGCGAGGAGGTGAGGGGTGAGAGTCTGTGCACAAGAGAGGGACACTGCAGGACAGACCCTCAGTTCTCACCTCTTCTAAAGCAATCACAGATGCTAATTAGGATCCGCTGATACCACTGCCATAGGGCAAAGGTACCTGCTTGTCAAGGTCTCGCAGGCTTCAGCACTCAGGGTTGAGGCGGGGGCACATTCAAGCTGTCATCGTTGTTCTTGTTTTGGATGGGACAAAGCCCTGCTGAGCACAGGAGAGAGGACTTGAATCCTGCCCCCTCTGATCCCCAGGCAGCTCATGGTGTGAGGGCAGCTACTGCACTGGGAACAGCTCTGCAGTTCCTGTGACCTGTTGAAAGAGGACAGAAGTTTTTTTTTTGTTTGTTTGTTTTTAATAAAACCTATTACTAGAAACTAAGGTCCAGATCCCTGCTGCCACCTCCATGCAATTACCAGCATTCTCCATACGCACTGCCCTGTGTCCTGCCTTTGAGCACTAATCTGATGACAAATAAATTATGTATTGCCATGAAATGCATCTTTGTTGTATTTAACCTCTCACAGCCTTTTCCTGACCACTGTAGCTCTATTCCCTAGGAATCTCAGTCCCAGTGACTACCAGGACATGTTTAATGAGCCTAGTTCTGCTCTGCTAAGATTCACGCTAGGATTATCACCATGTTGAGGCTGTAGTTTTGTTATAGAAAGGCCTAGATTTGAACTCGCAGCTAGCTGAAGCTTTCAGACATACACGCTAAAGGATGGGATCTTTTTTCCCACTGAGATATGAATACAAGGCATTACCTTGTCTCCTCATGGAGAGCTTCTGCATTTGTCAGCTCTGCTTTCCGTTTCACATAACGAGGCTTTGATTTTGTGGGTGAAATAACAGTGTTTCCTGCCTGCCTTGTCCAACTGCTCCATCTTCCACTGTTTCAAATCATGGCTGCCCAGGAAGGACCATGCGGCCACTTGGCACTTCTGGAATTACCATCCAAGGTGCTGAGGGCTGGAACATCAGGCCTGAGGAAGGAAACACACACAGGAGAGCTACAGCTCCAAACCCCCTCCCTGCCCGGCAGCTGGGCTTGTCCCAAGCCCCTTGAAGCCACCAGCCAGGGACAGCAGGACCGGACCCGAGCCCGGCAGCCTCCCGCGCCGCAGTGAAATGTGCGGCCGCTACCGCTTCTTCCCCCTCATTCTCCCACATCACGTTTGCACCATCGCGGCACCAACTTCGCAGCAGCCAGGACATTACCAAGCACCTTAGCTGGATTGTCACTCACTGACGTTTCTTGGACAGAGAGCATCCCCTGCCCTCCTCTGCCTCCGAGCAGAGCGAAGGTGCTTTCAAACAGACCTACCTGTTGCCACCGCCAAGTTACCTGTTCTTCATTCTGTTTATTCGATGCCCACAGCAGCTCAAACTCCTTTTGAACTCCAGAGCCCTTGATGTTAGACCAGGCTTAGACAGCCAACCAAGGCCAAGCTGTTCATGTCACACTGACCATTCTGGGCCATGCAAAACTTAACACAAATTAGCAGGACCACCGAGGTTTGGTGAAGAGAAGGAGCTGTTACCCCTAGCACCTCTTCTGCAGTGATTAAATAAAAAGGCACAGAGGAATGACTCCTATGCAGGCAAGACAAGAATATTCCCAGGTCTTCTGCAGCAATAAGATACACATTAGCTACGGCAGATCTGACACTAGTTTAAATTCATCCAGAAGACAGGACTTCAGAAATGAGCAGCATCAGGGCTTGAAAAGCTCCCTCTCCAGCAGCCGCGGGCGGCCTGCAGGAAGATGAAGCGGCTGCATTTCTTCCCCTCCGCTCTGCCAAGGCGGCTGCACAGCCTTGCTATAAATAGAGCGCTCTGGATGCTGCCTTCTTTTAACCTTGGAAGGAGGCAACGCAGCCCCTGTAGCGGCAAAGAGGCAGGGGCTTCAAACAGGGCCACCACCCCCAGCAAAGCGATGGTGTCGCAGGAGCTCCCTCCAGCCCCTGGGTCAGTTGGGACGCAGAAGGGGATAAAGGTGGTAAAAGCTCCTGCTCAGAGCCCCAGCAAGCGCCGTTTGTGCAGGACGGGCACAGCTGGGGCATGTGCTGCTAGAAACGCTGCATCAGCGGAAAAACCCAAGTTGCAGCCTCCAGCCAGAGCCCTGCTGCAATCAGGAGGGGAGGGGGAGCTCTTGCCGTCTGCTGCTGCAGTTTGGAAAGATAAAGATAGAACCGAATTCGGTTTCTGACCTCCTGAGACTCCCTCCAAGGTCGGCGCTTCGGCTGCCAAGGTCAGACTGCAGCTACCACTGGAGCGGGCAGCTCACCTGCACGCGGGCAGCTCGCACAGCCCTTGAGCAGAGCAGCACTTGAAGCTGCGTCAGACCTTCTGCACGCGCACCCGCCTGGCATCCAGCTGCTGCTGGCAGATTGTGTCTTGCAAAACAGTAAATAGTTTCTCTTCAAAGAGGAAGATTTTGACAATTTTGAAGCTAGATGAATTCCCATGCAGGACTGAATCCTCAGGTTTGGGATTGTAAGTCAGGCAGACGGCAGGGTACCTCCGGGAGCAGCGGGGGCAGCTTCACAAGTTGGCTTTCCAAGCGAGCCCTGGAATTGCAGCCCGAGGGCAGAGCTGCCCGAGCACCAGCTCCAGGAGGAGAGCACAGGGCGCCCGGGATTCTCCGCTCCGTGCCCTCGCGGTGTGGCTGGGGACATAGAGCGCTGCTTCCAACCCTGCAGGTGGCAGAATCCCTGCTGAGAAACTACCCAAAGACGCAACCCCGGGCATAACTAGGATTCCCTCTTCCAAAAACACAGCCAGTCAAACAAGAGGAAAAGAACCGCTCCATGGCCACTTCCTCAGCTGCCACTAACAGGGGCACCGCTGCAACATGTGGCCAAGCAGCAGGTCTATGTGCGGGCACAGGGGTAGAACTGTCACCTCTCGCGCTCTCACGGCCTGGACGGCACCTCCGGCCCCTGGAAGCTATCAGGAGGAGCTAAGTTAACAGCAAAGAAAATGCCAAAGTATTTGAAATTCTCATCCTTTAATGGTCAATGGTAACTTCTGGCTGGTTCTGTGTAATACAATTAAACAATATACTTAAATGTTTCCAAAAAAGCTCTCCTCCCTCCCCCCTTTCTTTATATATCTTTCTTTCCTTGACATTCCACTGCTGGATTAGACTCCCATGGCCTAACATACAGCTCGCTCACATCACCGCACATCCACATCTTAAGTGTAACGAAGAACTGAAAAACCTTGGTGCACCTGTGAAGTGTTATTTAAAAAATAACAGCTCTATTAAACCAACTCCTTCCCAGTCTCCACCGCTTCTCAAAGAGGAAAAACAAAATGTTACTGTGGGAGTCTTAATACACTTGTCTTTGCGGGTTTCTCTCTCGCCTGCTGAAGTCATACGGCGTAGAGTTCATAGATCTTCTTTACACAGTACACCAGGGCAGCGAGTGCTATCGTGTTGTGCAGTCTCTTTCTGTGCAGGTCGTCCTTCCTCACCAGCACCACCGGGGTGGACGAGGTGAGCGTATGCAGGGGCAGGCGGGAAAGTTTATAGGCATCGTACTCCACTTGGTACTTGCAGCACGGATCGAATTGCCAGGAGATGCCGTAGAGGGTGCAGCAGGCCATGCTGAGCACGCCGGCGGGCAGCGAGATGTAGTGGGAATAATCGACGGGAAGCGCCAGAGGGGTGAAGAGGCAGGTGGTGCCCGCGAGCACGGCCGTCTTGTGCAGGCAGTTCCCCACCGTGATCCAGCGGGCCGTCTCGTCGCCGATGCGCGTGGGCTCGATCACGATGTACTTGTACTGCGCTTCCAGGGCCTGCTCCAGCTCGTACTCAAACTGGTCCTGCGCGTTCTCGCCGTTGTAGATCTCGTGCACGATGTAGCAGTCCGTGGAGGACAAGGTGACCCTGGGAACAGGAAACACGCAGGATTGAAGCTGTTGAGTTGAGGAACAGGCTTTCCATCAACCCAGTTATAAGAGCCGGAAGGAAAAGGGACTGAAGTCAGGGCAGCCCCTCAAGGTCACTCAGCCTCTGTTTAACAGCACACAGCTTGTACGAATGCAGAGTCACTTCACATCAGCTAATTACACTCTTCATGTAAGAGTGGTCATCCTGAAGTGAGGCAACTTAACGTTAAATTCTCCTACTTTGGAGGAGCCGAGAACTTTTTCAGAAAACAGGATCTCCTGTTCTCTTAAAATGGTTCCTCACTGGTACCCAAGCAGCTGCTCTAGAGATGCTGCGAGTATCGCACCCCGGCGACCGCGCTGCATCAATCAACGAACCTCAGAGACCTCAGGAGTTTTTACAATAAAAATCAGACTAACAGCTCGTCCAGTGAGAGGGCAAGCTGCATCACTTGAGAGAAAGCACCTGCAATCGTGTTCGCTTTCTCTCTACAAAACCCAACCACCCTTTGCCCCCCGTGCAGCTCGCTGCTTGATCTGCTGCGTTAAATCCAAGCTACGAGGACGGCACAGAAGCAGTGCGGGCGGATGAGAAAGGTGGCCGAGCAGCCAGGGTTTGTTACAGAACAGTTCACTCTGCTAAACCGAGGGGCAGCAAGCAAGAAAGGCGAGGTTTTATCCAAAATAGGTTTTAGCAGCGACAACAACAGGATGTCTGCTACCCGGAGCGGGCTCCCTGCTGACCGGCAGTTCACAACACTCCTGCAGCCCTGATCCAAATACAACTTTCAGCTACTGAAAATCCCAGCAGCTTCCAGCTTCCTTCCACCCTCTTCTCACACGGCGGCTGCCACCGGCCATCACACCCAGGTGTCGCTAGAAAAAAGGGACGACTGTTGCCCTGCACTGAGAAGGGTGAAAACTACCCACCAGAAGGCAGCAAAATGCCCCCTTTCCAAACAGAAGGAATAACCATTTCTGACAGTTATGCTTAACCAGAGCAAAACAAACATGTGGCTTCCCAAGGATAAAATATCTGGCAGATTCCTCTAGCAGAAGGAAGAGGAACCGCACACATATTTGACCTCATCACAGCAGACAAAACAACCTCATCCCAACTGCATTTAGACCCTCGCCATACTGGGAGGCAGGAGGCTGCTACAAGGAAGCCCGAAACGGGAGAACGGCCCCGTCAGCACGATGGTACCTGTGTGCACGCACTGGGAAACACAGACACACACACATTGCGGAGCTGCACGTCCCACACGTTACCCTCGGCGTGCAGTGGTGCCCACGCTACACGGGGCATCGCGCTGTGGTCATCGGTCACTGAAAATATTGCTGGTTTCAGTGCCAGGAGTAGCTGCTTTGGCAAATAATGGCAAATGTATCAAGCAGCAGGAACCAAGATGCACCAACAAAGCAGGACAATACGCAGTTTCTATAAAAGTCTGGCTAGGATTTATACAAACCTACAAGGAAAATTCCCCTCCAGCTAGTTATTGGGCCTGTTTGCAAGTAGGATGAGAAATTAAAATCCACCTGAACGCTGTGGATGCCAGGGGCTGGTTTTGGGCCATCCTCTTGTCAAGCGCTGTTAGAAAAATTGAGCAGGAAAATTGAGTGAGACTCTTCACCTTGATTTTTAAGGCAACCTTCCCAGCTGAAGGATGGAGCCTGCAAAATTAACCCTTCCAGCACAGGATGTGACTGGCTTTGGTGTTCAGCAGTAAACTGGCAAATATTTAAAGGCAAATCTGAAAGGACAGCTCTTGCATAAGCATTTATTACACACAGAATTAATTAATCAGGCACTGCACTTGTGTGGTAAGGACACAATGGGTAGCCATTTCTGCCCAGGATTTTTTTCCTGGCCAGACCAAACGCAGCCTCAGCCAAATCAAGATCCCCAGTTTCGTTTCAGAAGACTCACTGAGACGTAAGGTAGCTCTGTAAAACAACACCCACGACTACGTGAAACCACTTACTAAGCATTAATGACTCCAGTGAAAACTATTGCTGAAAGGCATTTTCAGCACTGGGTCAGCTTCCAGCTTAAGACACCTCTCCAGTTCAAACATTACTTCTTTTACAGCAGTATTTTTCAGGTTGAGAGGAGAATTCAACAGCGTTTGGTTTTCTGTAACAGGTAGGGCCATGCAATGGGGGTCTGCAAAAGAGAATTAGAAACCAAATTCAGCTAATTCAGCTCACATAACCAAGAACCTGACTGAGGCTCAGGAACAGCGTGACAGCCTTGTCACCCTGGGATCTCTCTATGGTCACGGGGAAAATAAGGAAGGAATAAACCCATTTCTCGCTGCCTGCAGAAGAGCCTCGGGCAGCTGGGGTGTCACTCTAGGGAGTTCAGCGAGAGGATGCACGACCGTGGATGTCTCCAGACCTTGACCAGAGGCACTTCTGTCCTTCCCTCCTCGAGTCTTGGGCTCTGCCAGGCTCTGGAATTTTGTAAAAATGAAGCCCAAACATGGCCCTTCCAAGCCAAAACAAGCATAATAAAATACTTTCCATTTTAAAAAATCACCATGAACTAAATACACAAAAACTTCTTCCCTGAAAGAGCCTTGCATCCAAATGGGTTCTTTCTACAAACTAATTCCCTTTTTAGGGGACTAAATCTCTGTCACAGTGCTCGAGCTGCAGCTGGCAATATGGACAGTCCCGAAAACAAAGGATGAGGAATGAAAAGTCAGCTGTTCAAACAATAGGACACACGAGGAGCCAGCAATGCCAGCAGGGTGACATGAGAAGGCCTCTGCTCTGCAACAAGGGGAGTTCATCATATCCTACTTCCCCTCGAGAAGCGGCTGCTCCTGGAGGAAGGGAGGCCAAAAGCAGAGTTGTTTTAAGAAGACAGAGATGTGGCTGAGATGCACAGGCTGCAAAGAGGCTTCGGACATCTCAGGAGGCAGAGCAGGATTGAGGACTTGAACTGTGCAGACCCCCAGACGCAGCCTTTCCATTGAACAACAGTTGCAAACGAGCAAACCCAATCAAAGCAGCTGGATTTGCTCTGCGGCGCTTCCCTTTCGGAACTTCTCCCCCCCGCCACCCTCCCCAGCAGGGAGGGACGGAAAGGCAGAACTGTGCAGATCAATCCCTGCCAGCATCCACTCGGTGGGAAGTACTGCTAATTTTACATAAACCCCATTCCCTTTCAAAGCACAGTAAATAACACACGTCAGAGATTATCTAGTTCCAGAAGCCATCCAATACTGCCACATGGTCAGAAGTCCTGCGTGCTCCTTAACAGACAGACCAGGCCCTACAAAGAGCAGCATTAACACTATTCAGTCAAATTATTTTCCAAGACCCACCCCCTGCCTCCACAAAAGAGGGCTACATTAATCATCACCTTCCTCCCCCCCAAAACACCCACAGAAGTTGTACAGCTCTTCTGCAAAAAGAATGCTGGAGTTTCCATCCAGACAGTTCACTGGGATGCAGCTTCATGCATCCCCCTTTTGCAAATTTTTGGCATGCGGCATTCCTGGTGCCAGCTGCATCCATGTGTGGTGAAACGGGGCAGTTGCTCTCAACTATTTTTATATAAATGGTATATAAAAATCAAGATAAAATTCAAGTCATTAATGTACAATTTTAGCAATGCCAAGGCTAGAAATTAGGAATTGCTGTTCACAAAGCTGCTACCAGCAGGAGGGACAGAAGCATCTGTCCTGACCATGGTGCAAGTTTCAAATTACATTTGGAATATCTTCCTAACATGGGAATATTGGAGAGCACCAAGGAAGGATTCTGCAGCTGGCTGAACAATGAAACCTCAGCAGCTTCCCCAGTTACAAACCTCAAAGCAGCTTCATCTCTGCCTCCAGCTCTGAAGGAATCTTCTAGCTGCCTCTTGAAAACACCAGCCTGTCCGGTTAAAAAAGCTTTCAACTGGGCAATCCATCTGGATTAAGAAAGAAACACCCTTCTGAGGAGGGACAATAAGAGGCGTAAGGTCCTCAATGAGAAAAGGCTGTAAGTTTTGCCAGGTGCCAATTGGCAAACAGAGAAACAAAGGAGCAGACTGCTGAAAACGGGGCGTGTGAATGACAACATCCTGGAATAAATCCTGGCATCTTCCTACTGCTGTTGACCCGGGAGGGAGAACGACCCGGCCTCAGGAGCGCGTTGCCTTTGGCCTAGTGGTGTTGCTCAATCTGCCAGAGGTGCTTTCAGCAAGGCTTGAGCCCTCCAGCTATCTGCATTCTGCAAAAATGGCCAGAATCACAATCAGAAACAACCTCAGCCTGCACACAGCAGCAAGCATTGCTACAGTACAAAAAAAAAAAAAGCTTTTTTGAACTCCTCCCTTAACATTTTCTGTAACACAGCACCAAGTACTCAGCTGATCTATAAATGCAGAGACTCATTTGATTTGTACAGAAAAAATAAAAGAAAGGAGATCCTTGCAGTAGTGCAATAGATAACACCTGTGACTCCAGACACCTGTCACACACAGCACACACAGGATCTAGTCCAGCCAGGGAGCCAAGGCTGCTCACGCGAGCGGTTCCAGGACAGGCACCTTGCAGAAGGGCAGAGCACTTGATACCTGGCGTCACCACTAGCATCGCAGCAAAGCCCAAACGAGTCAGTCTGGGCAAGACGAACTCAAGCACCATAACAGAGCTTCCCTCCCCCACGTTAATCCACCTCAAAACTTCATTAACTGCAAATGGGAAAAAGAACCAGAGAACATAAGTGAGATCTGCAAAGGGTCCTGGCAAACAGAGACAGCACCTCACAAGGAAAACATAACCAGGCCACAAGAGAAACCACCTGCCACCTGACCAAAGCGAGGTGGCAATTTTAAGTCAACTAATGATTAGCCAGGCTAATGGAAACAGGTCAATCATTGCTCCGAGCAAACAGAGGACCAGAAATCTGAGCAGCACAGGCAGGGAAAGGAGAGATCTTTAAGGGTGCAGAGAAGTCCACAGAGCTGGCAGCGCTCACATGAAAGCTGCTCTTTCTGGAGCTCGTTAGAGCATCTCCCCGGGAACAAGCAGGTCTGTTGTGTGCCCTGGCTGTCATTGTGCTGGGTCTTATACACAAACTCCAAACACAATTCAGGGTCTGTTCTGTATAAAAAGTTGTTTTCGTCCACAGATTAACAACTCCCTTTAGACGGTCTCCATTAAAGAGTCTATCCAGAATGAAGTAAAAACAAGCATTTAGTGAGTTCTTTTCAGGGTTTCGGGTTGTTTTCTTTAACCTTATTATTTCACCAATAGAGAGTAAACTCGAGCTCACATCCAATATACTTTGATATTAACGTATTTACATGTATACCTAGTCAGTAAAGTACTTTCCAAGCAATTACAGAAGCCCTTTTAATCAATAAAGTCATCTATAAAAGGATGCAATCTCCACAGACATAGTTGCTGATTTTTTTTTTTTTTTTTGCAATGAAAGCTAGTCCAGCCTAGTCTCAGAGCAGACAGTATTTTATTCACTACCAAATCCCCTGACACTACCTCCCAACACAGATGCCTTTTAGACTAGCTGGCTGACAAGCACCAAAATACCTTGAAGCAGCTCATTTATAGAGAGCTGGATTAGCGTGTTCATGTTCACTTTGAAGGAATGCATTTTTGGATGAGAATCCCATGCAGTGCAAGAAAACTGCGCTCGCTAAATAAAAAGCATCTGGCCTCATGTGATGACATCAGCTCCTCAGCCTCATCTCACACACACCTTGTGCTGCCAAGCAGCCAAACGAGCTGGGGAGGTGGGATCTGGGATTAGACACTGATCCAGAGGCCCCGTCACGTGCTTCCCAATTGCAAGGGGTGACTTCTACCTGAGTGACATCACCCGACATGCGTTAAAAGGATGATCCTGTGCAAGGTTTGTACAGCACGACACCTCACACAACAGGCATCTCCTGATAGGGATGGTGACATGGCTCTGTGGTGTATCGCAGTCACGATCAGCTGTGCTCTTGCTGTGTCACATCTGTCCTTCCTTATACCCAGCCACATACTTCTCATTGTAAAAGCAAAGCTAATATACGCTGAAGGTCAGTGATGCAGGTAACTCATGCTTATGAATAGGTTTTTTTGATCATAAGATGAACAAGAATCACAGCTCAAAATACTTCAAATTACAGTTAGATTATTGTAGAGTTCACAGGTTAAGTTACACGGCGACAACTCATTTTTATACCTGCATGAGTTTTCACGCTGGCAGGATAATTTTCTCTGAAGTATTAAATACTCTTTTTTCATATTTTTTTCTTCACTCCCCTTGGGAGGGAACGGCTGCCACACGAAAGGCCTTGTGTGTTCAGCCTGGGGCTGGCGCCAGCGCTGGATGCAGACAGTTCTACCAAGGTGCCAGCGAGCTCCCTGGTGTTCCCAGTTGTTTATATAAACTACACTGATGCAGTAATTCCACCGGCGCTTCCAATTCAACTACTGCAAAGTTCCCTGCACAGGCAGCGCTCCTGCGCCGCCACAGCGGCATCTGAGGCGCTACCTGCGACTCTCCTCGGCTGCATGGATTTAGTACGACCACCACAAAATAAGTGAACAAAAAAAATGAGAGAGAGATACTTTTGAAGGGAACAAAATGGAGCAAAAGCACTATTAAAAATAAAAATAAATAAATAAAAACAGGGAAAGGGTAGTTTCTGGTAAAGCAACTGAAAGGAAATTTCTGAATTTTCTGTTTTCCACAAAACCGCGGATGTTTGGGGAGCAGAGCACGTGAAGGGCGGCGTAAGGAAACCCGAGATTCGCTGCGGCACAGGGGCACAGATTTGGGCGGCTTTTCCCTCCTTTTCCCGCCGCTGGAAGTTGGGATCCCCGAGCCCCAGCGC
>VZSV01000059.1:3674560-3728685 GCA_013398735.1 Nothocercus julius | reverse complement strand
AAAAAAAAAAAAAAATCTAGCTTTGGAAAGGAAGAAGCCTCCGGAGTGCTCGATATAAGTAATTTCCCATCAGCGTTGCTAACCTTCGCTGTGGTTTGGCACTGGTATCGGCACGATTGCTCCTATCGGAGGGATCTCGGTGAGGGCAACCGGGGTAGGTGCTCCCGCTTCTGGCAGCGCTTGGACCCTCTCCTCCCCATCAGCTGCTGGCCGAGCACTGAAGTGACTCGTGGTGCAGGGTGTTTCCACCCTGCTAATGTTCTCTTACGTCTTTCCTAGCTAATTGCATTTTTTTGGCATCTTTTAGGAGACTTAAAAGCAGCTTTTAATTACTGTTTTCCATCGCTCCAAAGGTCACTGAGATCCTCGCTGCAGAGCCAGGAGCACCGTTAATATTTCAGGGCTTGGGTTAAGCAGAGTTGCACACAGCTCCTGTGAATTTGGCACGGATGGCTACGGGGGGGAATACGCAGAGATCCCCAAAGGACTGAGCTCTGAACGGTTTCCAATAAAAATCTGTGGCGAGGGTGGCATCCTGCCGGTGTTTCTTCAGAGGTGCCAAAAGACTAAGGGGTAAAATACCCCGTGTGATTAAGTTTGAGTTAGCGTGTATGGGCTGAGCTTCTCTTGGATCCAGCTCTGCTGCTTTTCTTTCTCAGAGCCCCTTACAGCAAGCGTGTTTAGGGGAAAGTCAAGTAGGAAATTTAGGGAAGTGGAGTAGGCTGGTGTAAACACTTTTCTTCCAAGGTAGTCATGGGCTCAGCACCCTGCCAGCTTTGCTGGCTGTTGTGACACTCCGGCGCTGTTTCCTGCTAAGGCTGTGGGCGGATGTTCGCTCGGAAGGCGGTTTGTGACCCGCGAGGCCGGATCTGGAAGCAGGGAGCCAGCGCTGGCTGGAAAGCTGGGGCACGGAACTTGTCCTGAGCATCCCGCGGGACCTCCTCATCTGGCTGGGATTTGGAGCCTGTAGCTGGTGCAATTCGGATCATCAGCACAGTGACCCACAATGCGGAGCAAGGAGGGATCTGAAGGGAACGCGCCTGTCTGCGAGGCCTGGCAGGTGCCAGTCGTGTGTCTGACAGCCTATAACCACGCAGAGCTGGTGACGTGGATGGGACGGAGGGGTTGGAGAGAGGATGGGCGCCCCTTTTGGTGGCCTGGGTGCTGTGCTGTGCCCTGGCTGTCTTCACGGATGTTAACGGATGAGAGTATCCTGACTTGGATTGCTGCAAGGCATTTGCTGTACATCTCAAAGCAGCCGCAGCTGCAAACGCAGCCTTCCCTGCAGGAGAGAGCATGAGCTTCTCCTGTGAAAGGCTGCAAAGGACAAATGTGCCATGTGGTGGAAGGAGTTTTTGCTCCAGGGCAGTTTGCTCTGCTGGGTGTTGGAGTGGGAAAGCTCAGGCTCGCCCTGCCTGGAAGGGAGACCACAAAGGAGCAGGGCAGGAAGCCGGGGGGATCGCGAGGACAGTCTCCGAGTTCATCCCAAACGTGAGGCCCACGGTCATGTGTGGCTGCAAAGGGACCTAATGCCCAGAAGATGCAAGGGGCTCCCTGCAGATCATTGCTAACAATGACACAGCTTTTTTTTTTTTTTTTTTAAATAAGAGCCAGATGTGCTCATCATTGAGGCTTTTAAAAAAGCCACACTGCATAGTTAAACATCCCCCGCCGCTGTGGATCGCTTGGTTTCTCTCCTGAAACGCTGCCAAGTTGCATCTCAGCCAAAGATGAAGTGATCCTGTGCTGATCGGTTGCGTTAGCTGCTCTTTGCTACCTCCCAAGTGCCTTTAAAAGGTGCTTGGGGGCGAGGTGGGAGGCCTAGTCCCATGTACTTGCTCTGCATCTGCTTGTAAAACCCTGTGCTTGCATCCAGAAAACACCTGCTGTTAGCCCGAGGAATTCTTTGGGCTTGCAAACGTGCATGTGTTGAATGCAGCTGCATGCTCAGCTGGCTCTCTAGGTTTCCCTGCTCTCCTTGCAACTAAAATCATCCCTCTCTTTCCGCCCTGTTCCTGTCGAGGGGCTCCCCGCACATTGGCCATGCTTCCCCTCGACTCCCTGCCCCGTTGGCGAGAGCTCGTGGGCATATGGACCAGGAAAAGTGGTGGAACGTGAGGGACTGCCGGCGTGCTGGGCTTGCAGCATCGTTTGCCACGAGCATCAGTGGCCGCCGGAGACCATCTAGAGCTGGGCAAAGCTGCGGTTGCCTCTGAGCCGGCCGTGTCTCCGCTTGGCCACCTTCCGGTCTTGCTTACCCAAGAAGAAGCTGTTGATGAGACCTGCGTGGTCTAACGAAGGTGCCTGGATGACCCAAGGAAAGCGGTGGCCGGAGGAGGACAGATCCCGAAGGAGCTCCGTGCCGCCGGTCCTCCCGCCTGCACCCCGTGTGCGATCCACGTTGCTGCGAGAGTTCACCCTTCGTTTGGGATCCACAAAGAATTTCTTGTTCGGTAACTGTGGATTTCCCCGTGGGGTTTTACAGCTCGGCAAGGGAAACCGTGCGTAACAGTCGCATGGCTGGGAGCCAGCACGTGTTTCCCTTTATCTCTAGCACGTTTGATGTTTTCCGTGTCCCCTTCCAGCACCTCTCCTCGCTCCGTGTCGCTTGCCACCTTGCAGAATGCTGCTTCTTTGCCCCGAAATGCTGCCTGCAGCCACATTTTTTTCTCAGGGCAAAAGGGATTTTTGTTTGTTTGCTTGTTTTATGTAGAGGAAAACGGTTCTTGGAAGTGCTGAGTGTGCCCCACAGAAGCTGCAGGCTGTGACTCAGCGCCCTTCGCCCAGCCCGTGAGTCCTTGACCGAGGCTGTGAGCTGGACGCGTTGGGGCTCGTCCCTGCAAACTCCTCTATTCCTAGGGCAGAACGACAGCTCTGTAGGCAGCGTTTCATAGGAAAAGCCCTCAACGGCTTAATTCCACTGAACTCCGGAAAAATTGCACCACAGGGAAAATAGGTGGATTTGAGAGACGTGGGTGAAGAGTGCAACAGGAAAAAAAGAAGAAAAAAAACCCTGAAATGGAACAAGCAGAGCAGTCCAGTCCCTTCCTGCTTTACAGGCAGCCAGCGGTGCTGCCGCGTGGGAACGGAGCTGCCGAGTCCTCACTTTCCCTTTGAGCTGCAGCTGCCCCAGGGGGATTTGGCGCTCAGATTCGCTGCAAAAAGGTGTTTTCCCACTGCAGAGAAGTAACAGTCTCGGCCACGAGCTGCCGTTGGGATTGGTGGGACGGGGCCCATGGAAAGGTGTTGCTGCGTGGGAGGATTGCCACGGGTGTTCGGCATGCTGCTGGTCCAGCCGTTGTTTCGGAGATGCTTTTAAGCTCCATGGCAGAGAATTTGGAGGAATAAAGACAAAATGTTTGCAGGTACCTCCTGCAAAGCATGAAGCACGTGCTGCTTCTATATATTATTTTAACTTGCTACCAGCAGGAGCTGGTCTTGTGCACCAGCTGGGTGTGGTTTTCAGGATGTGGGACCTAGGGCTGTCTTTTGGAATAGAGCTGGAGGAGCAGAGTAAGGAAGTGCTTGTTTCTGCTGGGAAAACAGACCTGTTTCTTTGCAGATGAGGTTTCCAAGCGCCAGGTCTCGCCTTGCTGCATCAACCCTTTCCCTTGGCTCCTGCTGCACGTAGGTCGCGTGGGCCAAACTGGTCACCTCTCCTGACGCAGAAGCCTTGGCTGCTGGTGCTTTGGGCTGATGCTTTTTGGCCGAGCGCTGAGGTTTGTGTGTGGCAAGAGGTTTTATGCAGAGATAAGGATGACCCTGAGGGGAATTGGGCAGTCTCCCTATTCCAGTCTGCTCTCATCCCAATTCAGCCGTCATTTTTCCTTGGGCTGCGCAAAGCCCAACGAGACCTCCTGGCTTCCCTTGGCCTCACAATGGATGGGGTGGATTTAGGGGCTTATCCTGACTTTTTCAGCACTGCACTCGCTGCCTGTGATTGCTTTTCCACCCAGAGGAGCCCTTTGCATTTGTTTTGTCTGTATTTCTTGGGATGTGATGGGGAAAGTAGTGACGGACTGAGAGAGGACAGAAAGAACAGATAGTGTTGGAAAGGCAGCGAAGTGCAAAGGACTCGCGTGGGAGCAGCGAGATCCTCTCAGCTCTGCATTAGAGAGCTGCAGAGCAGTGTTCACCTGCACCGAGCCTCCAATGAAAAGAAATAATTCCAGTTTTCCCCTGCTCCTCCTCCCCAGAGCTGTGGTGCCACGTTGCTGACCGATATTGGAGGGTTTGCTTCAAAACTGTGCAGCCACCCCTGCGGGCTTCACCTGCCACCAGCCGCGCTCCCCACGTTCCTCTCTCCTGACACGCTGCTTAGGTACCCTTGGCGTGGATGTAACTGAAGGAATTGATAGATAACAGACGAACTTGTTGGGTGGGTTGAGCGTAAAAATGCGCATGGCTTCAGGTAGGTGAGCGGCAGAACTGGGCACTGAAAAACAATTGGGATTTTCTGCTGCACGGGCCACACTCGTGGTCTGCCCCTGCCGAGCTGCCTGGCACGATGGACAGACCTGTTTTGACTCACAGATGCCGAGCTGAGTTTGCAACATCTGCAGTTAGGTAACATCTCAAACGTGTGAACTGGGCACGCTCATCCTGGAGTCCCCGAGGAGCGATAAACACCAGGCGGGAGGCTGCCAATTTGCAATCCCAGAGGGTAACATCACTTGGAGCAGCTGCTTGCTTTGTTCACCGGGTGCAAACGCCGTTCTCAAGAAAGTCCCTTCCTGACCCTGCAGCCCAGGAGACACCTGGATTGGTCTTTTGTTCCTGCTGTGTCCCCAGGCTGGCGCTTGCAAAGCATCGAGGGCTGCCTTATTTTCCACACTATACTGTTTGCAGAGCAAGTGCCTGCTCCGGTTTGTGTCGTTTGCAGAGATGAAATCACTCTTTCCCTGCCTAAAATAAATGGGAGGGAGGATGGCAGAAAGCTAATGAAGAAGTATGCATTCTGAAGTATTGCCCTGGAAGCAGAGACAGGCAATGCTTGGCTTTTTTTTCCCCCCACAAATTTACTGAGTTCTGGAAGCAGCTGGAAATATTTGCAATTGCAGCATTTTGGAAAGAAAAAAGCAAGGCTTCTCACTCTGCTTTGGCATCAAGTTGCGTTGGACAATTAAAAAGTCAGATGACTCTTCTCCCTTCCCAGAAAAAGAGAAATGGAAAGCGTTCCTTCTCTGTCCAGCTGACCAGATCTGAAACGGCCTTGACTTTCTTCTCTCGTCCACAAATTGTCACCTGCCAATTGATCAACCCCAAATTGTCCTTTTCTTGGCTTTGCCTTCGGGCTGGGAACTCAAAGGGAAAAACATTGCCCCAGCAAGGGTGCTGGGGGGGGGAATTGGATGCAGATGGTGGTTCTGCTTCTTTTCCATCCTTTTGTAACCAGCTCTTTGCCTTTCTCCACGCACTGTCTCCTTTGCGATCCAGACGCTTGGGCTGGGGTTGCTTCCAGACCGTCGTCTCCTGGCCGCCTGCCAGTGTCTGCAAGGGAGCGACGCAGCCCGCGCTGGTCCCGCGGGGCTGCTCTCCCTGTGCTGCCGCACGGAGCCTGGGATGGGCTCGGCGGCTCTGGACGAGGCCTCTTGGAGGGTGCTGGAGTAGTTGACTTTCCTTAGGGAAAATCCTAATTGGGGGAGTGATGCAGAGGCAGCAGGACCCAGCACCATCCCAGGATAAGCTCACACTGGATTACTTTGCCAAAGAGGTGGCAGTAGCCTCTGTAACTGTGGTTGCCTTGGAAGAGGGTTTTGCACAGGTCGTTGCGAGGCTGCACCGTTCTCATCGCGTAGGCAGCACGTTGCAAAATGGCCTAATGCAAACACTGTCTGGGCAGAGCTTTTATTAGCTTCCTAAATGCAGTCCAGTCTGTGTCCTGTGGGGGTTTTTGGGAGGGGAGCCTGCGGGCCGCAGCCCGAAAGCAAAGCGCCAAATCAAACATTTTTCCAGCCCTCTGGGTTGCGCAGGTAACCTAGAAATACCCCTAGGATGTAGCTGGGTGGTGAGCACCGCACTGTGTTATCCGACAGTGCACTGAGCTCCGGTGCGACCGCTGAGCTTGAGGCTTGCAGCCCCCCTTGCTGCTTCTCCATATTGGAAATTCCCACCATTTCCCTTGGTCTCCAGGTGGCTTTCCCACCCGGCCCCGGGCAGGGTGGGCACCGCCAGCACGCTGCCAGCCCCGCTCGAAGTGGAGCAGGGGAGCTCTTGCCCGATTGATGATTAATCATCTCCAAACACCGTCCCTCAGGAATGGAAAGACAACCCTGTTCCCTTTCCACCTGGATTCAGTTCAAAGGCCTTACTTAAATTGAGTTGCCTGTGCATTTCCAGGTTGCCATGGGGCCGGAGAGCCGGCCGCGGCTCTCCGGGGTGCAGTGTCACCCAGGGCTTTCCGGAGAGCGGCATGGTCAGTGTTGATCCTTGGGCATCGGGAAGTGTCGCCCTCCGTGGAGCATTTTGCACAGTCCATTTTAGCTCTCGCTCCTGAAGAGGAGCACAGGAGCAAAGTGAGATGGGCACATCTCACTTTGATGTGCCCAAATGTCAAGTGGAGAGAAGAAACCCCTCTTGGGCCGGTTCCGCTTTGCGCCAAAACCCAACGGGGCCAATGCAAAGGGAACGGTGCTTCCCAGTGCATGGCTGGCACATGGGACTGCTGGCCTGGGACTTTGATGCTCTGGAGCAGCAATGATTTTGGGGTGGTTTGCAGAAAACTATTAAGTGTTTTATGTCTGGGCTGGGGAATTGGCAGTAAATCCGGAGAGGCCCGCGGTGCTGGAGCCGGGTGCCAGCGCAGCCTGTGCTAGCAGCTCCCACGTCAGCATCCTTTATGTGTTGATGATCTGTGCTTGAAACTATACCCTGGGAGTGGAAATCCTCCTGAGAAAATATCCTCCACAGCCCTTCTGGGGCTTAGGTAAACACTATTTAAAATTAGAGGCGCTCATTATGTTGGTATGTGCGTTTACCTTGACCTCTGCCCTTTCCGCCTGCATACGCGTATGGCCTGGCACCCTCGGAGACTTCGGGAATATGTCAAGAGCAAGCTGGGAGCACGTTTGCTGCTATTAGTTGAAGGTATAGAACTTGCTCCAGCCTCTCCAGGCTGGCAGGGAATCAGAAACAAAACTGCAGCCTGTCAAAGCCAAGCCTGGCTTTGATCAGCAGTGGCGGCGCTGGCTTCTCCTGGGCTGCTTTTGAGGGAGAGGGGGAGAGCAAAGATGGTTTCGCTCAGCTTTCCTTGCACACTGGCAGAGAGATGAAATATTCTGCTCTGCGTCTTCATCTCTCTTGCTATTTGCTTGCAAAATCCATGCAGCAATTTATATTTTGCCACCTGAGATGCTGTGTCTCGGTTGTCACCCAGGAATAGCTGCTAAGCGTTGTCCCGCTATTGTAATGGAACAATATTTCTGCTATTTGTTGTGGTAATAGTTGTTAGTGACAAAGCAATTTGCATGTCACCTGCAGCACCAAGAAATATGACCTCTTTCTTCACGTCACTCCCTTGGTGACCAAACAACGATCGGGATCTTCCATCTCTTTCTCCAGCGAGCACCGTGTCCTGTAGCCTCTCCCGAGTGGTCCATGCTCCCGTCCCCCCAGTCTGCAAAGTCTGCAACTGGTGGTGTTGCATTGCATAATATGCGTTGCACTGCATGCGGTGCATACATCTCCTTGCATTGCGTTGCATGTGTTTCATCGCATACATTGCGCTGCATGCATTGTATTGCATACACTGCATTACGTACATTGCATTGCCATCCCTCAGCAGCACGTGGCCGTTCTTGGCCCAGTGAGCGCGTCCACACGGCTGCTTTGCCCGGTTCTTTCAGCACAAACATCTTTTCCTGCCGGGCACTGGGGAGGAGGGAGCAGGACGATGCTGAGGGAGGCAGGAGTGGGCTGCACCTCTGGAGCTGCAAGCTGGAATTGAATGAATTTAGTTTGTCCCAAGAAAACACGTCCCCCCCGGATGCCTTTTAGAAACCCGGTGCTTCAATGGCTCCCCGGGCTGGCTCCCCCCCAGTTTCCTGTTTACGTCATTGCTATTTCACTGCTGCAGTTTTTACAACTGTTGAGCTTTCAAGTGTAATCTGAGCTGAGACCGGCAGCTGCCCATGAACCTCCTGCGTCTCCCCCTGCTCTTCTCCACTGCGCTCGCGAATCCGAGGGGTCCGGCTCTGTGCACGGGGCTCAGCGAGGAGCAGAGCTTCACGCAGCCCCGCGGGCGCCTCAGACCATGAGTTCTCGCCTGAAATAAGCAGTGGGATTCGCAAGAAGCTCCTCCGCGGCTGCATTCTGCAGACTTGCTTTTGCTCCCTCCTCCTGCCTCCCTCCGTGGCGAGGCGTGCCGTTTCTGTTCTTCATTTCTGGGAAGCCATGGACAAGAAGCAAGGTATATGTTGCAATTTGCAAAACACGTGGTGGGGGCGAGTGAATGGCTGGTTCTGATGCTAAGAGGGACCGTGTTTCTTTGTCAGATCGATGCATGCCATTTTCATTCTCTTTTCTGGTAGACTTGCTTGGGAAGGGGGATCTGTGTTTGCAGCCAGGCATCTATTTTTGAAGTTCTGGAGACTTGCATATTTTGTGCGGTGCTGAAAACCAGGCATCTTAATTGTAGAAGCCTATCATAGCTAAAGGAAAATATTTGAAGGGTGAAGTTAGCTCGTGCCTCTGCTTTCGGCTGCATTCCTCAGTTGCAAGGTTTTGCAGGAGCTCTTGTGGTTGCTCTCTGCAAAAAAGCCTGTTGCGTTGGAAATGCAAGTGCCTGCCATAGACTTGGCAGTCAGGAGCTCTGATTCAGCAGAGCTGACAGGTTGTTTTCAGCTTGCTCTGCTGCAGGCAACTGACTGCAAGGGGCTTTTTCTGAAGCACCTTTTTCTCCTCTGAGCTTGCTCTTTTGCAGAAGTTGCAAGCCCGGATTATTCACAAGAGCTTTGCTCTGCAAGGGAAGCTCAATGGGCTGATGAGTGACGGCTTTGGGCAGGTTGAGAGCCTTTTTTCCACTTGCACGGGTAGTTTTTTCCACTCCGAACGGTGGAAATAGTGTGGCATGTTGGTGGGGAGCTGACTCTCATGACCAAAGCAACCAAATTCACCTCCCTTCTTCGCTGTACTCTGCCTCTGTCAGAAAAGGCAAAGTTTGATTTTTATAGCCCTCAAACCTCGGTATGGACCCTCTTTACGGTTTGCTTTTTTCTGGAATGCTTTTTTGTTTTGGCTCCTCTTTGCAGCAGAGATGGGGAAACGCTGTATTCCTCATATCCTCTGCCCCATCCGTGGCATTTGACTCTCCTTGGGTGGAGGAGAAGCGGGGAGGTGTCTGAAAGGCTTTCCCCAGCGCTGAGCAGGCTCTCCAGCCCTGGAAGCAGCCTGCCACCGAGAGCTGATTTATACCGTGGCCGTCACCAGGACTTCACCTGGGGCTGGCACCGAGGAGGCAACAGAGAGGTTTAATTTCAAAGGTCGGCTCAGGCAAATAGTTTTATTTGCAGTTCTTTAGATTGTCCCGTCGTTCCTCTCCACCCACGCCAGCGGAGAGGAACGATAAACTCCCGGGGAGAGGCGCAGCAGAACGGGATTTGGGCAAAGACGCCGTGTTCAACGTTGAATTAAGCAGTTCCAGGAAACATAGGCGCCTGCTCCTAGCTGGTGGAGGCTATAGAATGAGAAAAAATTAACTGCTAAGGGTGTTTTTTTCTTTAGGAGGAAATGGTTCCTTTCTTAGCATAAAGGATGCAGCTACGTGCCTGCAGCGTCACGTGGGTGAGGCGCCCGTGCTGGGGACCTCAGTCACCTTATTTTCCCTGCCCTGGTGCATGGTGGCACTGCCAGCCTTGTGGCCAGCACGTTTTCATGGCTCCTTCCAGGGTGCCGGCATCAGCAAAGCTCAGTCATCGCCCGGAAAAGTGTTTGGGTTTCAGACCCTGCTGCCAGCTGCCTCTGTGGCTCCGGGTGTCCTGGGACGTGTCCCAAATCCCCATGTTTGGTTACTTTTGCCATGTGTGAAGGGAATCTGTAGATGGCACCAAGCAGCGGGTTTGGAAGCTCTGGCTCTGTTCTAGCTGTCATCTCTCTTGCAGGCGCCCGGTGCCCTGGGAGAGTCCCCAGGTTTTCCAGGTGACATAAACCATTTTTCTAGTTCTAGCAGCTCTGAGCATCCCGACCTTAGGGGGATCCCAGCCACATGTGAGAGACGATAACTGGGTTTCACAGGTGATAAGGGACCAAGAGCAGCCGCCTTTGGGGCTAGAAATGACTGCTGCCAGGGACGGTGCGGGATGGAGTTGCAAGATCTTGTCCTTTTTATCCCACTGCTGTTTTATTTTCCTCTCTTTTTTTAAAAAAAAAAAAAAAAAGTCCTCTCTTCATCTTCCATCGCCTTGCAACCCCCGGGCCTTCCTTGGGAGGCTGCAGAGGCCGGCTCAGTGCACGCTAATCTCGTGGGGCCGAAGTCTGGCATGGTGCAGCCGGCTCTTGCGCTCGCAAGATAACGCGCAGCAGTGACGGGGAGCTTTGCAGCGGGGGCGATAACTGGGCTGGGCAGCAGCAAGGGAAGCTGCGCTCTGCCCTGAGCTCATGCCATGGATATTCCTGCCTGGAGCGGGCCGCAGGGAGTGTGCAGAGCTTTAGGGCAGGACTGCTGGTCTCTTTTTTTCCGGGTTGTGTTGGAGAGGAAGTGGCGCCCGCCTGCTCCACCTCCGCCTCTCTGGCTGCAAGCAGCCGCCAAGAGCTGCAGTTGCTTCCTGAGAGATTGGGAGTGTGGCAGGAAATTCGGGTCGGCCAAGCAGGATGCTGGAAACCTCGCGGAGCTGTGGCCATGGCAAGTTTGGGGAGAGCAGGAACCAGCAAATAGATTTCCTGCTTTTCCCATGGGGCCAGCATCCTTGGTGGGGGGAAACATGTGATTTGTTCTTCTGCAAGCACGGGATGAGCTGGGTTTTCCATAAGCACAAGTTGTCCAGCCAGAGTCTCGGAGCGGAGGGCAGAGCAGTGCTGGTTTTATCAGGGCTTTTCCAGATGGGAGCCAGGAAATGTGTGATGGAGATGGCGGAGGGTGGGAAGGGGATGGCTGCTGACCTCAGCCCGGTAGCACGGGGTGGGAGGCAGTGATTTGGGTGATGGGGTGACGGGGCCCTTGCTAGGGTGCTGTGTAAATGCACTGGAGCTGGGGGAGTAGTTCTGGTTTTCAGAGGATCGCTGATGCACCAAGGAGCCAACTAGCTGCAAGCGCTGCACAGCTGGGAATGTCCCCATCCCCACCAACCGGCACTTGCAGATCCAAGTGTGGATGGAGCTCCCACGGCTCTGGCGGCTCGGGCTAAGGAAGGGCTGCGGTGGCGATGCCGGCTCAAGGGGTATGCGGACCCCGCTGGCGCAGCGTGAGTCACCGCGCCAGGCACACAGGCGCTTTGTGCTCCCTGCTCCGGGTTACCATGGCAATGGGGGAGAGGGAGAGCAAACATTAAGCAAAATACCAGCTGGATCAGGGGGCGTTTTGGGGCCTCACGGAAAGCCCTGGCTTGCGGCCACGTTTCCAGGAGCAGCCTCGCTCTGCAGGGCGGAAGATGCGGGCGGACAAGCGTCCGGGATCTGCTGGCCCCCGTGGCGCCTGGATGGAGGAACGTGAGGAGGAAGCAGCCGCTTGGCCTCCCTGCGAGCCGAGGGTCGGAGGCGTTTTGCAAATCCTGCCCGGCCCACACGGAGCATCGGCTCATCCGCACGGGCCGCGGCCCGCGCTCGGCATCCGCGCGGAGGCGGAGGGCGCTTGCTGTGCCCGGCTGCGTGTCCCTGCAGGCTGGGGTTTGGCTCGGGGCTCATTTGGCCGGGCAGCCCCCCCGGGGGGTCCCAAGCAAAACTGCCGGTCGCATTTCGGAGCGGGTCGCAGGGGAGGGATGCTTGGCAAAAGGCTCCGGTTCGCTAAACCGCTCCCGCTCGCGTGCAGGGACGGCAGCGCGAGCTCGGGGTGAGCTCGCTGGCCGCTCTGCGAGCACCAGCACTTGGGGACCCCAGGTTGCCAGCTCTATGGCAGGTCCCCTGCATCCAGTAGAGAGTGCCGGGATGCCGGAAGGGAAGGGCCCTCCTGAGCCTGCGCGAGGCAGCCTTCGTTCGGCCCCGGTGTGCGTTTGCTCCCGGGGTTGCTCAAGCAGGTATTTTGCAAAGTTGCATCTGTGAGTGCTTGGGGCTCTTTCTAGCTGCCTCTCCTTGGCTCTGCTCGGGTGAGGGATTGGGAGGGGAAACGCTGCTGGCTTGTGAGCTGGAAACCACGGCTGCCGCGGCATGGTCTGGTCCCTGGAGACCTTTTCCTGCCAACTCCAACTCTTGGTTGAGTTTGGAGCAGAGCAGCTCGCTAGGTGAGAGTCGCCATGTGCATGGCCGAGACACAGAGACCTGCAGTGAAAGAGGATGGTGCCCGAGCTGGGATGGAGAGCCCCGTCCTGTACTTCAGGGCCTCTGGCCGGGGGTTAGAAACATCAGCAGCGTGTCCCAAGGCCAGGAGTGAGACCCTCTAGCCGCAGCTGGGCATTCCCTGGAGCAGCGGCCTGTCGGGAATTGCGGTGTGGAGGTGGATCCCCCTGCTCGAGGAGCCCTCGACAGTGCCACGCGTCTTCTCCGATGGGCTGCACCTCGCATCCTGCCTGCTGAGAACCAGCTGCCTCCTCTCTCCCTCCCTTTCCTAGCCATGCTCAGAGTGCTGGACTTTGACCACGTGGGTGTCCCCAGGAGCCAGGCAGGTAGGAGCCATTCCTTATTCACCGGGAGCCTGTTCAAGGCCGTGCGGAGCCGGGAACTCCCCAGCTCCCAGCCATGCGCTTGGAGCTCACCTTGCAGCTCTTGCTTCTAATGCGTCTTCCAGGTTAAGGTGGCCTGAAACACCTTTAGCTGCAAACCACAGGTCCCCGCGTGTCCCTGCTGGGAGGGCTCGGGGTAGCAAGGCAGGGCTTTGGCTGTCTTGGCAGCTGCATCTCCTTGCAGCCTCCATCCAGAGCTCCTAGCAGGGAAGATCACAGGCAGTTAAGCAGGATTCCTCCCAATTCCCTCCTAGCAGAAAATACACAACCCACAGGAAACTCGAGGAGCTTGGCTAAAGTATGATCCTGGCTTCAGTAGCTGTCCCAGAGCAAGCTTTGAGGGCCACCACTGGAGCGCGGTTGCTCGTAATATCCATGTTCCCTCAAGAACAACCGGCCTCATGGATCCCAGTGTGGATGTGCACCAGGACCTCCTTGCTGCAGTGCCCTTGTCCCCACAGGATGCAAAGAGCCCCAGGGCTCCCATAGTTCTGCTGCACGTCAGGTCGGAGGAGCTGTGTGCGGCAGGGTGGCCTGTCCCTCCCTGACGGCGCCTGAGCGTGCACAGGGTGCCAGGAACCACGGGATTGTTATAACATTGGAAAATGTGCCATCTCTTCCCAAGAACGTCTGGATGGAAGCCTGGATCTCATGGGGAAAGGAGGAGTTAGGGAAAGCGGAGCATTTTCGGGAGCCCCGTGTATCTCTAATGGCATGGGGACCTCTTGTGGTTGGACAAACTGGGATGGACCCAGTCTGCTTGGGCCTTGCTCCTCCTGAGCCCTGACATTTTCTCCCCACAGAATGTGCAACCAGGACTGTTTATCTCGGACCTTATGTGGGACTGTAAGGGATCTGATTTGTACCCAGCTTGTGTGGAGCAGGAAAGCTAACCCAGTGTCTCTCTTCTGTCTCTTTCAGATTCCAAGGGATCCTTGGAGCCACACAAACCAGGTTAGTGCCCAGCAAAAATGGCGATTTTAACCCATCTCCTAAACATCAGCAATTAAAAAGCAAAATTAGGAGAGATGGTTAATGGTTGCAGGGAAAAAAGAGCAGTGCTGGAATGGCTGAGGAGCATTGCAAGACAGGGCTTGGCTAAGAGACTCAGAAAATGGTCCCTATCAATGCACTTTTGGTCATTTCTGAGGGCAAATGATCAACAGGGGTGTTGAGACCCACTTGTGCTTCTTGCTGTTGCCTCTAAAATTGCAAGAGGTTCGGGCCCTAGCTTAGTGCTAGGTCTGTGCCAGGAGGTACTTTTTTACTGGATCCAAACTCATTTGAGCTCTGGAAGCTCCAGGGCTCTTTTCAGCTCCTGCATCTCCGTAGATGGGGCAGAAGGACAGGGTCACTGCTATGGGAGGAGGGAGTCTGTAGAAGAGCAGCTGGATTGAGTTGGGATGGAGCTGGGCCTGGCTAGCTGGTAGCTGTGGGTGACAGGATGCTCGAAGGAAGAAAGAAGTGAAGATGTGTGTAGCTCACGTGCATCTTCTCTTCTAGCAAAGAGCAAGAAGAAGCGGGAACTGAGGATACCATGTTTCACCATCAAGCAGCCTGTTGCCAACACAACGTAAGTGTCTCCACTGCTTGAAACCAACCTGTGGTTCTCCAGAGTATCTGGATTCAGAGTGGGCTGATGGGGAAAAAGGGAAAAGGCCCTTGTAGACTTCACAAAATCAGCAAGTGTGCTCTTTTCCTTAAGTTATGGCTTGTGGGTGATGACAAGGAATTTTGCACACATGCTTGCATGGATGTACCCAGGGAATGCTTCTCTGGGAGTCACCTCTGCCTAAAATAGCTGAAGGGCAAAGGCCTTGCTGGGAGATTTTCTGCTGTCTTCCTTCCGCAGCTCTGCTGATGCCATAGGACAAAGGCTCGGTGAACTGGGACAGAAGAGTTGAACATTTTTAGCAGGGGAAGAGAAGAGGTGGTGTCAGCTGCATTGAGGCAGGTGTAGGATTAGGAGGGTTGGCAAGAGGTCCTCTGTGGTATGTCACCCTCCCTGTGACCTGTGCATCACTCACAGCTCCCTGCCTTGGTGCAAGGACAACACAGAGCAGCTTGAGGTGCTCTGCCACATACTACTTGTTGCCAAGGGCCATTGCCTAGCTGTATCTCAAGGCATTGGAATTTGTTTGCCCTGTTTGTTTCATGCAGCTGACGCTTGTGCTGTGGAGGAAAATCAAGTTTAGCAGTACTTGGTTTGACAAAAAGCAGACGACTCAAATTCCTCCTCCATGTGATCTTCCAAAACACCTTGGGTTGTGCCCCATTGCTGAGCCTTGTTTGCTCCATAAACCTTCTCCAGGGACCATCCCTGCTCCAGGAGACTAGTCAAAACCTCAAAGGGGATCATCACTATCTAAAAGCGCAGACAGGACAGATCCCCCGGGGCAACAACTCCCCGATTAGGACTATCCAGTATAGCCTGCGTTCTCCAAGCTCTGCATGCAGCAGCCACCTCCTTCCCCCTGGGGCTGCATCTCTCTCTCTGCTCCTATCAGTGTTTGAATTTCCCTTGGAGAAAGGGTCACACCTGAGTTTGCTGGGCGCTTGCATGCCCAGAGCACTGCTGAGAAGGCTCATGCCAGGTATCCACAATTTCTTTTCTCTGAACTTTCCAAGATGTAATGCAAATATTTGCACAGTGCAACGCTTTCACTGTGAGACTGAATACTTCCTTAAAGCGGGAGGTTGCCTTATTGCTCTGATGGGAATCAGAAGGACTAACAAATTGGGCAATTCCCACTCTTTCAAGGTTGCAGGAAATGCGCAGAGCAAAGAAGCAAGGCACAAGAGACAAAAAAGCTAGTGTGAGCTGCAGAAGTACCATGCCACAAGTAATGCGAAGTGGCCAGCAATGAGGAAAAAGCCATAGAGGAAGACTTTCACCTGCGTGCTGTCGCGTGGAGTGTGGCACTCTAAAATGCTGGGCTTCTCTGCCTGCCAAGCTGTCCACCACAGGCCTTCAAGTGTACACAAATGACTCACGCTGGAGGAATTACCTGTTGTTCTCTGGGTGTGTGTTCCAAGCTACGTGGCTGTCCTGTTACAACACCTGCTTGTCAAAACATGACAGCCAAGCTGCTCTGCTGCAGAGACATCTTATCTGAGCAGTCTCAGTCCCTTGGGCTCCTAAACAGAGATGGTTTCTTAGCCTGTTGATTTGATCCTTGTCTGATCTGACTCTCTTGGCTTCTTGCTGGCCACATTCAACAAATGCTTTGTGGATGTGGACTGAGGTTTTACTTGCACAATTAAAGCATTTGTGAGTTTTGGAGGGGGCTGATTTGAACGAATAATGACAAGGCACCACGGAAAGCACTGGCTAAAAGCGCTCGAAGGAATGTGAAAACCCAGTTTTACCTAAGAATAAGGTCAACAAAACTGTGCTTTCTGCTGACTCTTTCTCTTTTCTTGCAGACCCCCAAGGAATTTGGACTCCAGAACGTTCATTACCATTGGAGATAAAGTACGTACAGCATGGTTTCTTTTTGCTTGCTTCCAGTCTTGCCTGCCCCTTTTATGGCGAGTTTCTTGGGTAATACTGTCATGTTGGCTTGTAAAATCAGATGTTGATATTTCAATGCACACTTGAACAACCCTGAGAAGGACTGTGCTGTCCTTGTGCACCTCAGGGAGGGGTCTCTGAAGGCATGAGATGTCCCTCAGCAAGACCTTTTCTCTGTTGAACACTGGGCCTCTGTTCTAATGTTTAGAGCAGTGACTGCTTGGGACAGATCCTGAAGGGCAGAGCTAAGCTGGCTGGATGGGAGCAATTCGTAAATTGCTTCCTGAGTTTTGGGTGAAATGGAAAACCCTATGACCAGTTCTGCCCAGGGGATTATCCTGTTCCTTTTGTCATGAAGGTGGAAATTCCCTGCAAGGGAGTCCTTGACTCCCAGTGTCTGCCCTGCAGTAGGGCCCAGGTTGCCAGAAGTCATGGTGGAGGTAGTGGCAGAGGGACTACGTTTGCATTGCCTCGTTCTGCCTGCGAGTTGTTGGGGACCCCAAGGTCCAACTAGTCCGTGGCATGCCCAGAGCACTGCCAGGCGTGACCGCGGTGCTGGGGGATGTATTTAATCTCTGCTTCCTTACATCAGTACCTTTAAGATGCACAAGTTGTCCAGGGAGACCTTGAGTCTCCTGAGCTGCCGCTGCCTGTGGTTCCTGGCAGTCGGGACTGCAGGTGAGGTGCAGCTTTGGTGTCTGGGGTGGAGGCTCAGAGGAGCACGTAGGACTGCAGAGCACCCCAGCTGCAAGGCGGGCTCAGCCAGGCGCCCGCGCGCTCGCGAGCTGCTCCCTCCTGGCTGCAGACAGTCCCTGCAGGTGATGCCCAGCAGGCAGGGCTGGGGAAGTCTGGCCTAGCGTGCAGGCAGTGAGCAATGTTGTCCGTAGCGAGAGATCACAAAGCTGCCTGCACAGCCCTGCCCGTGACCTGGCTCTGAATGGAAAGATCCAGTTCATCCACACTAAATCAGCATGACCTCGCTGTGCTCCCTGCCCGCCGCAAACAAAGTCCCTCTTGTCCTGCTGACCTCTAGGGCTGTTTTACTGCTGGTGTCCAAAGAGAAGCAGGGCACAAAGTTGCTTTCTGGCTCTCCAAAGCTATTCCTACTGACCTGATGAAAAATTCTGCTAGAAATAGCCACCCCCTCTCTTTTGTTTCATTCTCTTGTTACGGGCTCTCCTGGGGCTGCAGAAGGCTGATTGCAAGTGAGCTAAAAATACTGTCCTGTGCATTGGATCAGCCCTATATCTAGCCGCTTACTTTGCAAGCTGGGCAGGTGCTCAGCTGATGGCCCCTAGTCCTGGAGCAAGGTTTTCGGGCCAGGGGAGATAGGAGGGAAGGAAGAGGAGGAGAGGAAGCTTTGGCTGGGCCTGGAAAGCAATCCCACTGCTGGTGATGGGTGGCATAGGTATTAATAACTCAGGCAGAGTTGCTCTGCAGCAGCCTGGGCAGCAGCGTGTGCCAAAGGAGAGTGCTGGAGCTTGGGAGAAGCTCGCTGTCCTCGCTGCCTTTGCCGTGGTGTGTTTATCCGAGCATTTTCCCTACCAGGGTTGCCCACCATTAAGAGTACAAGATGCGAGTGAGCCTTTACTGCTGCTCGGTCGTGATACGATGATATCAAGGAAAGTGTCTGTCTGGGAACATCCCTTCTCCGATAAACACCAGCTGGGCTCTGCCTGCTCTGGGGGTTAGCGGAGCTGCCTGATCCAAGTGTTTGTAGCGACACTGTGGGATGGAGGAAGAGGGCTTAGGCATAGGTTGGCTTTAGGCTACAGGGCTGGATGGTGAGCATGGGTCCCTTAAGTCCTTGCAGGAGACGTCCTGCATCTCCATTATTGTCTCGGCCATCCCAGGGCCACGGGCTGAGCGATGCCGGAAGGGGACAGTGCCGGTCGTGTCAGCACACAGCCTCTGTTGCTGGGCAGGGTTCCTGCAGTGTGCTGGGAACTGCCAGATTCTGGGGAAGCCTTAGGGTAAATACCAGGAAAAAAAGAAAGAAAACACAATAACCTGGAACAATTGCAGAACATGTGTCCTGAAAAGCACCACCAGATCCTTCCCGGAGGCCCCTGCGGGAGCTGCGAGCCTGCACTGCACCAGCTGCCGGGCCAGCGTGCTGTGGGGCTGCGTGCATCCCCCTTAGCCGCACTCTGCTCCTTACGGGATCCAGCATCCTGCCCGGAAAGGGGCTGGCACCTCCCCGTGCGAGGCAGCGCATATCTCAGCGCTGAGCTCAAGCACAGACCTCTCCTGATCCCGGCCTCGGCCGCCTGCCAGCCACATCTGCTTTGAATAAATGGAGCGAGGGCTGGCTGGAACGTCCGGCGGAGCGGTTCCCTCCCGGCCCCGGCGCGTCCCCGTGCCCGGCGCGCAGGGGGGACACTGGCCGGCAGCCACGTCGCCCCGCTCGGCTTCTCTGCCGCCTCCGCTCGGCTCTGGGCGTGTCTTGGAGGCGGCGTTTCCAATGCTTTGCAATCCAGGATTTTCCCACCCTTGCTGCCATGCTGGCTACTGGGTCAGTTTGGCATCCTGGTATTATTTTTGTTCCCTGAGACAAGAGGAAAAGCAGAGAGGCTGGATAAAGCCCTGCGTGGCTAAAAGAAGGCCTGTAGCTTATTAAGAGCAATGAAGGCAGAGTCCAAAAATAGCCCGTGTCTCACTCGGGCAGCTCGTCCCTGCCCAGCGGAGCAGACGATTAGAGGCTAACGTGTGTTTAGGGAAACTTGTTGGGTTGCACAGAAACTTGCTCCCTTCTGCAGGGGTTTGTCTGAATACAGGGGATTTTTTTTTTTTTTCTGCTTGAAACGACCCTTATATAATTGCATTTGCCTTAGCTCCTTCCTCATTGCTAGCTCATCATTTCCCCTCCTGGCTGATGGTGGGAGAAAGTGTTGAAGCAGGCAGGAATCGTTCGAGCTCCCTGATATTACCCAGCAATGTGTTGCTGTGTGCACCCTGCCATCTAAGAGAGGTTTTGCATAAGTGGAGATGTTATTAGGCACCTGGGTATTATTTGTGACTGATGATCACGCAGGCCCAAGAGGAGGGTGAGGGAACACAGCTGGACACAGGGATTAGGAATGGGAAGTGGCAGAGGCTCTTCATGGTTACCCATGTTGGCCGTGGAGCTGATAAAATCCTTCAAGTTGTTTCGGCAACCACAGAAATATCCTCGTGTCGGTAATGCCGACCAGGGGAAGAGGAACCAAACTTCGGTGCCCTTTCCAGCGGCGGTGTGCCCTGGTGTAAAGGATAAAACTCTTGATCTCCGGCTGCAGAGGGGGAATTGGATGAGCCCTGATGAGCAGAGTGAGGGGATTCAGGCTCTGATTCAGCAGATATAGAACAACAAAAAAATATACCCATGTCCTCTTAAGTGTGATGCTTCCCCTACGTATAAGAGCTGCTGGGGTGTGAAGTGCTCCTATTGAGCCTCTGTCGATCCTTTGGTGATGAGGAGGCGCCTGTCTGATTTTTGTCTCTCTTCCTCCAGAACTTCGAGGTGGAGGCTGATGACCTGGTGACTATTTCGGAGTTGGGCCGTGGGGCCTACGGCGTGGTGGAGAAAGTCCGGCATGCCCAGAGCGGCACCATCATGGCTGTGAAGGTGAGGAGCAGGGCTGGGAATGGGCACAGGCGGCTCCAAGGGGGCTCAGCTGGACTCTGCTGGTCGCAGCGGAACGGGGACGCGGAGGTGAAGGAGTCTTGGCGCCTCCGGTGTCCCTGTGCCGCGAGGGTGTGAGCAGCCGCGGCGCTGGTGTCGGCTGCGCGCTGCAGCTCTCCATAAGCAGGCGCTGAAATCCAGGCTCAGTGCCCACCCGCGGTTAGCTGGGATGTCAGAGTGCCCCTTTAGCTGCTGGCCAGATCCCCCATCTGTGGCGGGGTTTGCCAAGGTTTTTGTGATTCCTTAGGGTGCTGGCGGAAAGAGGAGAGCTGGGCATCTCCTCAGAGGGCCACTATCAGCAAAATCAGTGCAAAATGTTTGTCCTGGCCTCAGACCGCAGGTCCTTTTCAGTCAGAGTGAGACAGTCTCCCTCCTTAGATTATAGTGTTATTTCACACAGGTCAAAAAACATCTTTTTTTTCTTTCTCTTCCCCATTTTTTTTTGTCCCAGAGGATTCGAGCGACAGTGAACACTCAGGAGCAGAAGAGGTTATTGATGGACTTGGACATCTCCATGAGGACAGTCGACTGCTTCTACACTGTCACCTTTTACGGAGCCCTCTTCCGAGAGGTACTGCCACAGTACGAGAGCCTGTGGGCTACGCAGCACCCTGGGTGTGTGATAGCTGAGCAGCTGTATCCATGTCTACCCAGTGCAATGTCTCTGTGGCACCCTGTCCGGTGCAGTGGCTGCACAATGGGGACATCAGGTTGTCCTGTGTGGAAGGGGCAGTGTCTGTCCACGCTGATCCCTTCAGCTCCCAGGTTTCTGGAGAATCCCCTTTTCCCCCATCAATGACTTTCCTCTGTCTGCAGGGCGATGTGTGGATCTGCATGGAGCTCATGGACACCTCCTTAGATAAATTCTACAAGAAGGTGCTAGAGAAGAAGAAAACCATCCCTGAAGACATCTTGGGGAAAATGGCCGTGTCTGTGAGTACCTCTTGGGTTCAGATGTCATTTAGTCTGTCCCCTGAGCGTCGTGGTGATTCATAACACACCTTGTGTGTAGCTTGATGCCATGAGGCTACGTTTTGCTTTCAAACTGGGGTTTGCTGCCTGCAGCCCTTTGGAGCCCCTTTGCAGTAGGACACAGTATTTGGAAATGAGCAGTGTGTTCGCAGGGAAAGGTTGGTGCTGGATGTGACTGACTCTTTTGCTCTTTTTGTCACCAGATTGTACGAGCGCTGGAGCATCTGCACAGTAAATTGTCTGTGATCCACAGAGGTATGTACTGGATGGGATTAGCATGATGTGGCTGGAGTTCTCTCCTTAAAATAGGTTATGCAGAGGGTCCTTTCTGCAAAATATGTGGAGTGTGTGGATGTTCCCTTCATGTGTCTGCTTGCATGATGCTGTTCTTTTCCTTCTTTATAAAGGAAGAGTTGAACACTGTGGCTGAATTCCCCACTGCCTGAATTGTTATGGGCATCTCTGTCTCTCTGTCTGAGTAGAGAGATGAATTGAAGGTGGTTCTTGGGAACAAAATCCCCTAGCTTTCCTGTCTGGGTAGTTTTAGTCAGGTATGGTCTGAAAGAGACCTTGTAAATCAAGGGTGAGAATCTTAAAGCCCAGGTCCTGGTATAGTTTCTTGTATACCTCTGGACAGATTGTGCTGGTTGAGGCATGAGCTGTCCTTAGAATGCAATGAGACTTGAACATTTAAGGCTGTGTTGGGCACAAAAATCTCTCTTAAGGAGTTGGACATAAACTCCTTGGCATCTTATTTCTTATTTGACCTGCTTTGTTAGAGAGGGGGCCTATTCTGCCCTTAGGGGGCCTGCTTCTAGTTTTCTGGTGAACAGCCTTTGTTGAAGGAAAGGAATGGTGGGACTTTGCCCCTTTTTCCTCGTCTTAAGGCCCTCCTAGTCCTCTAGGTCAGCAAGGAGTATTTTTCTGTAGTAGCTTTGTGGTACCTCAGCAGAAGACTTGATCTCTAATCTCATGTTCTCTCCCTTAGATGTGAAACCTTCCAATGTGCTAATCAACAAGGAGGGACATGTGAAAATGTGTGACTTTGGAATCAGTGGCTATTTGGTGGACTCTGTGGCGAAGACCATGGATGCTGGCTGCAAACCATACATGGCTGTAAGTGTGTTTGTGTGGGATCTGACTTGACATCCTTCAGATGCCTTCAGCCTTGGCTTGAAGAGGCTGTAGCTTAGAAATCAGTCCTGATTCTCCTCTGTACTGAGATAGAAACCACAGCAACATGCTCTGGGCATCCTGACTCAGCAGAGTCCTCTAAGGACGGGATTACGCTCCCGCTAAGCCCTGCTGTTTGTGTTAATCCTGTGGCAGACTCTTCCTTCATCACCCTCCATTTGCAGAAGGGTAAAGGGCTGGCTAACCATTTGTGGCGGTTGAAAAGACTGCTCCTAGTTGGCTAGAAGATGCTGAGGCTTCTCTTGGTAGGATCATTTTAAAGTTTGTTTCATCTTCCCAAATTGTTTTGAATTTCCCATTGCCATCCGTGGCAGATCTCCTGGGGATCGTGCCGCATGGACTGTACAAGTCTTGCTTGAGAGCTGGAGGGGAGTTCATGTGGGTTATGTGGAGCAAAATGCGCCCTTCATCAATGCTTGTAGATATAACCCAAAGCCTGCCCTCATGGGAGGTCTGTGCCTAATCGTGAGCCAGGAGAATCCACCCAGGCTGGGTTTTATAGCCAGAGATTTACTGTGTGTTTTACTCTGGAAAAATAAGATAGAGCTGTAGTATCTTTCATTTTGCTGTTACAGCCGGAGAGGATAAACCCTGAGCTGAACCAGAAGGGCTACAACGTGAAGTCGGATGTCTGGAGTCTCGGGATCACGATGGTAATGCAGGAGGGCTGCGGCCGGCATTCCTTGGGGTGGGACAGGGCATTTGCAGGCAGACTCCAACCCTGCCATGCTCAGAAGCATCTGATGGCTTCACTCTGGGTGCTTATACACCAAATGGGCCAAATTCTGAGCTTGTAACTTAGGGCATGAGCCACATTACACCAGAAAGTGCTGTGGTGCTGCTCTGTGCATCCAGTGATACGTCACCCCTGAAGCGGGGTTTGCTGTGCCTGGATCGCAGCCTTCCTGTATGCACAACCCTCCCACAGGAGCAAAGTGTCCCAGAAATATCGGGATGGGTTGGTCTCCCCTGCTCCAGCTAAGGGTAGTGTGCATGGCTTGCAACAGTGCTGCTTGTGAGGCGGCTGACAGCAGCCACCAGGAAGGGGAAATACTTTCAGTTCCAAAATTGCAGCTGCTCAGGACAATTTATCTGCCTCCTGCAAGAAATAGATTTTACAGAAAACAGCTGAAATCTTCTGGCACCAGAGGACAAAGGAAATCCCAGTTGTTGGCTCAAAGGAGGCTACCTGGGAATGATTTTTTTTGCTTTCCAGGAGACTCCCTCTGTGTGGGTGGGTAGATGATTTCAGGAATAAAAAATAGCAGTGACCTTAGTTTGGGGCTTTGCATTCCTGCATTTGTGTGCGCTACACAGATCTCTGGGCAAATACTCCCTCTTCCCCAGCCAGTCTTGTCCTCGATGCCAAAACCAAACCCCTTTTCCTGCTGGTGTCCACGTGCCCGTGCAGAGCGGAGCTTAAGCTGCTTGGCAGCCCTGGAGCAGGCTGGAAATGTAATCAGGCCCTGGCTTTCCTCCTGAGATGCAGGAAGCTGTGGGATGGGAGATTTTGTGAATGACAAAATCCCTGAACCTTTCCAAAGCTGGATTGGAGAAGGGGACCTTGCTGAAAGTCTGCCAGCCTGTTGCTGGATGGAGCCCGAACCTGCGTGGTTCCCTCCAATGTCCCCTCTAATGTCTTCCTTCTGGACTAGCTTCCTGCTTTTTTTTACTAAATTCTGAAGGTGTTTGCTGCATTTCAAACTGGCTGTTTTTTAGGACGAGAGGTGCAGAACTAATCCGGGCCTTTCCAGGAGGCTGGTTTCATTTAGCAGCAGAAATGAGGTCCCCAGCTGTGAGCCAGATGCAGGCAGGGGCCTCTGCTTTGCCCAGCATCCTTTCAGATTCCTCAGTCCCATCCCGCCCTGCCAGGCAGCTCTGGAGGTCTTGGGGTTTGTGTCGAGACAGGCCCTTGTATGAGGAGGTGCCTGGTACGAAGTGCTTGCCTGAGGTGGCTTGGCAGAGATCTTTCTAAATTATGTCATAACACCTATTTTTTCTTGGGTTTGTGGACATTTTTTTGTGTGTATAGCTCATACAGTACTAATCTGAAGCCCATAGGCCAGTTTGTGGTCAGAAATGATGTGCACTCTATATTTTTAAATAATCCCTGCTTTCTGTAAGTGTGTTAATTTGCTGAGCAGGCCTCAGAAGGAAGTATTTTTGGCTCTGTGTCTCCTTATTTGTGTAATATATATATATTACACAATTTATATATATATAAATGGTCTGACCAAGTCAAAAATGGTTTGTGAGGAAGAAGCCTTTTCACTTTGAATCCCAGTTTGCTTTGGACACTGAGGTAGGCACCTCTGTGGGGATGAGGCCTGGTTTTCAGCCTGTCTTCTTCCTCAGATCGAGCTGGCCATTCTTCGCTTCCCGTACGAGTCCTGGGGGACCCCCTTCCAGCAGCTCAAGCAGGTGGTGGAGGAGCCATCCCCCCAGCTGCCTGCTGATCGCTTCTCCAAGGAGTTTGTGGACTTCACGGCACAGTGGTGAGTCTCCAGCAGGGCCTGGCTGCTTCTCCCAGCCTGGCTGGACCGGAGTCCTGATCCATAGGCGTCGGAGTAAAGCACAGGATTGGGTTTGTCATCATTTTGGAGCCTGTTTCTCCCCATGCCAAGCTGGCATTTGGCCACAGCAGGAAGTGCTGCCCAGGCTGGTTTTGCTCTCAGCCTGACTCATTCAAGCTGGTTGGAAAGTGAAGAGGTTCCTCTTCTCCTTTTGTTGTTAATGCTGCTGAAAATTTTGGTGATTTCTGGCAAAGTGGCAATGAAACCAGAACAACCCCCTGGCCAGTGTCTGAGTTCCTCTGGGTCAAAGCTGCTTCGTGGCTTTGCGGGGACTGTGCAGTAACTGACGAGCAGCTGCTATCGGGGTGCAGCTCTGCAGCCTCGATGCCACTTGCTTCAAGCTGCTGGACAGAGGTGAGCCCAGCGAGATGGGGCTCCAAGAAACCCTGAGAGTCTCCCCACCCGTTGTCGTGGCAAAATACCCCAAGTTGCCTTTTCCAGGTACCTGCCTGGCAGTTTTGTGGGGTCCTGTGGTTCAAATCTGCATGGGCAAGCGGGGAGAGCAATGGATGCTGCCCAGGAGAGAGGGGGATGTTGCTTGGGGAGGGGGGGTTCCTGTGTGATAGACCATGTAGAGAAAAAAAGAACCCACAGCCCATTTCCCCCATTTTTCTTTTCCAGCTTAAGGAAGAACCCTGCTGAGAGAATGAACTATTTAGAGCTTATGGTAAGTGCCGAGTCATTTCCTCTGGTATTTTAGTCTTCCAGCATGTTTTAAAAGTGAAATGAATGGTCCAGTAGGTCCCTAAAAATGGGACAACAGGAAATAGGGGGAACTTCTCAGGCTTGGAGATACATAGCAGGGTAGATGTAGCGTGTCTAGGCTGCAGGGATGTGGAAAGATTCGGGGGTTTAGGACTTCTAGGTGTTTTCTCATTCTGTCGTCTACATTTGGTGGGTGTGGACTAAAAGCCTCAAGTGATGGTAGAACAGCTGCCATGGTTGCCCATCCAGCTGGGGTTAAACCTAGAAACATCAAATGCCAAGGCATTAACCTTTGAGCTAAAGGCTGGCATCTATGGGAGCTTTGGGATCCACCAGGGACTGCTCTTGTGCTTGTTTTACCTTGGGCAAGAATTGATGTTATCTCGGTTCTTGTTGGCAGGAACATCCTTTCTTTACCTTGCATGACACCAAAGAGACTGACATGGCCTCCTTTGTGACAGAGATCCTCGGGGAAGACTCTTAACTCTCAGACCTCACATATGGTCCCCTTCATCCAGCACCCCGACTTCTCTGCAGAAGAGCAAATGAGGACTCGTGTTAATAGTGGTTTGCACAAATTGCATTTCCCCAACCTGTTGGCATCTCCGGGCCTTGCAGTTTCTTTTTCCTTTGCCCCAAACAACGCCCGCCCAGGATGAGCCTTTTGAAGCTGCCGCACTCAACTACGCTGCCGAGACCGAAAGCTCAGGAGCTTCCCGGCTGGTGCCCGGCAAATGCCGTGGGCGGCACAGGGAGAGGCCTGTGGTCCCCAGACTGAGGCCAGGAGGCTGGACTGGGGCAAAGGATGTGAAAAGGGCTTCTCCCTTCCCCAAGGGCCTGCGCACAGCGTGGGGAATTCCTGCGTTTATTCCCCTTTGCTGCCTGGGGACGGCCGAGGGAGCAATTTTTCCTCCTGCTCCCCTCCTCTTCCCTCTTGCCTGCAGGGAGCCCAAAGGCCTCGTCTCACAAAGCCCAGTCTCCTGCTCCTTTCCTCTGTGTCCAGCTCTCTGCCCTGGGGATCCTGGAGAGCCCTTAGGAGGCCCTGGGGCTGCCGGGGCACCGCTGGTCCACTTGGCGCCTGCCGCGAGGTCTCGCTGCAATTCCAGGCAACACCAGACCCGGTGCCCCCCCTCCCACTGCCCTCACTGAGTCAATGCACCAGTTGCATAGGGAAAAAGAATTCAAAAAAAAAAACAAAAAAAGGCATTTTTAAATGAACCCGGCTTGCTCTAAGCTTCACCCCGCGCGCCCCACAGCTCCTCATGCAGAGCACAGAGCCCCGGGCGCTGCCTGCCCGCCCTGCCCGGGCTGGCTGCGTCTGCACTGCAGCCCTCTCCTGGCCCCGCGGCCGGTGCGGAGCGAGGGCATCGCTCCCTGCCTTCGCCTTTCCCGCTCCGGCCAGGAGGCTGCTCCATCCCCGTTCCCACCTGGGGCTCCTGTAAGACCTCGCACTGTGCCACGCGCTCGTTCGGAGGCCACCCGGCTCCCATGCTGCCGCCGAGCTCCTCGGCCACCGCCGGCACCAGCGCCTTGCACAGGGGCTGCTGACAGTTGTACATTTTGTGTCTATATATAACGGACTTTGTAACGTGTTTTGATCTAACTTGCTATAAATTAAAGCCCTTCTACGTGGGAGGAAGGAGGAGCGGTTCCTTCTCCGCTAACAAATCCACTGTGAAAACCTGATGTGTTTCCCCGCTCTCCCAGCCTGAGCGCTCCCCACGGAGCTGCGGGAGCAGAAGGGATCGCTGTCTTCTACTGTATATGATCACAGGATAAACGCACCAGCTGTGGATTTTGTGGATTTGTTTTGTTTTGTTTTTTTATTATTGGATTGAGTTTTCAGAGGGATTTTTGTCTTTTCTAATATATATTGGTGTGTGTGTCTGTGTGTGCGCATATATATATATATATTATATATTTTTAAATCAGTGATGAATGTGTGAAGATATATGTGGCCAGCAAATTTGATGAAATGGCTAGCAATGTTCTGGCTTAATGTGGGGAGGCGGGGAAGGAGTCACTAAAGGATACCCTGGCGTGAGACATATTTTTTTTTTTTAGAAAAAGAAGTACATCTATTTTTTAACAGAGTCTTTAAAGAAAAAACTAGTAAGATGTTTTTCTTGGATTTCATGCCCTGGAGATCTGGATTTGGGGCTGCGTTTCCAGCGGTCAGGGTACCTGGCCCCACAAAGAGCGAAGCCCCCCCAGATTCGTGGCTCCCTCCTCTTGCAGTCCCCGAACCCAGGACCTGTCTGCTCGCAATGGAGGCTGCAACAGCTGCTTTATGCCCCCCCATTCCCACAAGCTGCTCCCAGGGAAAGCTTGTTTTTCAATCCTTAACTTCCCCCAGGAATGCCAGGGAAGCGCATGGCGTTTTCCCCAGTGAGCACTCGCATGCGTTTCCCCACGAGACCCAAACACCATCTGCGATGGCCAAACCCACTGCAATGCGGGGTGGCCCTGGTCCCACCACCCCTTAGTGCAGCGATTTGTGTCACCATTTCTTGGTCCTGTGAAGCTGTGAAGCTCCTGGCGCTCCCAAGGCCACACACGGTGGGCTGGGATGGAGCTTTGCAACCCACGTGTACAACTCTGGGATTTATCCCGGCTGGTTACGTTGGATTGGTTTTGTTTCCTTGCGGAGCTTTTGTTTCCCCGTGACTCCTTTTTGTGACCCCACTCGCCTTTCTCACCCCCCCCCCCCCTTTTTTTTTTTTTTTTTTTTTGGAGGGGGGTGTTTTGGGGAACAACAATGATTTTTTTGCCTTTTTTTATTATTATTTTTTGGCTGCATTTCATTTCCTGGAGCAAGACCCAGCTCCTGCATTTTAGGAAAAGGAGCATCCCCAACGTTGGTTACTGGCAGATGCAGCTGGGTGGGCTTGGGCCACCCTTTCCCGGCAGCTCCATGCAGCCTCATCTGGCCGGGCTCTTCCCTGCCCTTCTCCCATCCCATTTGGAACTTTCTCCTCCTGCTTCATTTCGGCACCTCTCCTTGCGCTAATTGCAGGGGGGATGAAGAACTGGCGGGATCTAGGCTGGCTTCAGGGTCGGGGAGGATTTCGGGGTGGATGGGAAGTCCCTCGTTGTGTTTTTGAGACTGTTCTGTACCCGTTATACCCTGTCCTCATTTTCAATAAAATTAGTCCTCAAATGGGCTGCTTGTTGCCTCTTCTGTGGCTGGGCTTGTCCAAGCTCCTGTCTTGGCCAGCAGCTCCCACGCCACAGGTGCTGGGGCCCTGGTACCCGTGTGACATCCCCTCCTCCTGCATCCGCGATGTCCCCAGATGCTGGATTGCTCTGCCCGGAGCTCTCGCTGGGGTTTGGCTTTTGATAGCCTTGGGTCACCCTCCGCCGTGCTCCTTCTCCAAGCCCAGCTGTGCTCCCGGAGGGAAAGCAGGAGCTCCTGGAATTGCTGTGGTGCTGGAGTGGCTCCATGCGGGAGCAGGTGGAACGGGACCCCTCCGCGGCCCGGTGCCGCAGCGTCGGCTGCCACGAGATGGAGGCATCGGCCAGCGCCTGCCCGCGCTCCAGCATTCCTGCCGGGAAGGACGTTTTCCCGAACCCCCCAATCCCGCTGTTCCCCGGGCAGACAGACCAGGGGACCGGGGCTGAGGCAGCTCTGGGAGCTGCCGCGGCGGTGGCTGCTCCCTTTCAATTACCAGCGTAATAGCTCCATCAAGATGCATTAAAAATGCAGCAGCACCTCCGAGGAGAGAACTTGAGCAGAGGCAGAAAATTCATCACTCTGCGCAACCTTATTAGGGGAAAGCTTTTTTTTCCTCTCTTTCTCCTCATTTGTCTCACAGGCAGGCGAAAAGGGGCTGTTGTTGGTGCCCGATGAGATCCCACGGGATGTTTGCAGGTCCTGCTTACGCTGCCCAGACCCTGCTGCAGGATCTGGCTCGTGCTGCAGAGAACGGCAAACTCGGTGCACCCAAATCAGGGTCAGGACTGCAGGCCTGGGTGGTCTGGGCATTTCTGTGTTGGCCTGGGCTGTCCTGGCATGTCTGGGGCTGTGGCACTGGGCATCACCGGGCGCTGAACGGGAGCCATTCGGATGCAGGGATGAGCCCGGCCGCCAGCTCTCCTTTTCTGCCTGGCCCAGGGCAGCAAGATGCTCCTTTTTTTTTTTTTTCCCCCATGTGCAAGCAGCAGATTTCACAGTTTATCACCCCAAACACGAGCCCAGAGGTGCCACAGCAGCCGCTTGCTACACAGGGCTCCCTGCATGCTGAAACTTTGACCGCCAGCGCCACCTCCCCGAGCCCTGCGGTGTCACGGGATGCCCTTCCTCACCTTCCCGGCTTCCTTTTTAATTAAACCTTTGGGAAAAATCTTCCCCTCCATTCCCCCCACCCCTCAAATCCCATTAATTAAAATCCTCAATCTGGGCCAGCAGCTGTTGCCTCTTTTTTTTAAATCTCCTTTGGCTCCTTGGGAGCCTAGCAGGCAAGTGGCCCCAACAAGGTGCCCAACGGGACCTGAGTGGCCACGATGGCCCCCCTGGCCACTGGGGACCCTCTACCCGTTCCTGCTCTGCTGCTGCTTTGTCGTTTCTTCCAGAAATAGCCCCAAGAGGTGACTTTCCTTGCTCACTGCCTGCCTGGGTTTGGTGCTTCTGCAGCGATCCGTCATCGATGCAATGGGGAAACGTCAGGAGCAATTAGTGAACCGATGGCGTTAACTTTATCAGAGACAATATGTCTTTTCTAATGAAACGCGTGGCAAAAGCAAAAAAAAAAAAACAGAAAGAAAGAAAAAAAAATGCTGACAACAGATGTATTATTTCACCTCCAATTTACCAGCGGGTGTATTTTTCATTCATGGAAACAGCTGATATGCATATTTATTTGGCGCAGCGCGTGTGCAGCCCCGATGGATCGGTTCTTGGGAGAGAGGGATCTCGCCAAGCAACCATCAGCCAAAGCAGTTCCAAAAGCAGGTCCCAAATTTTAGCCCCCAGACAAGTTAAAAAGACCATCACCTTTTTTTTCCCCCCCTCATAAGTGCATGCTCTTCAGGCCATTTTGGCCCAAGAAAGATCTCCTTGACATACCTGGCAGGTGGCTCTGCCACCCGTTGCATGGGGTGGCCAGGTGGACTTCAGCCCTCTCTCAACTCTCCTTGGCCTTGGTGGGAGCGGGTGGCCTCATCTCCATCACGTTTGGAAGGACAAACCCAGCAAGGAGCAACGGGCTCAGCAACATGGGGGGCTGGTTTTATGCTCATGTCCTGGCTGTGTTCACACTGCTTCTTTGGGAGCCCTTTTGGGTGCTGCTTCCTGGGGTTAACGGGTCTCCAGACTGTCCCGTAGCCTGTTGAACCTCAACACCAAAGCTGAGCATCCTTCATGGGCCATATGAGCCCGAACAACTGCACACCGACATTTCTCTTCCTATTTCTGGGGAATCTTTGCTCCCTTCCCAAAGTCTGTTGGAGTTTCAGCTCCTTGCACTCATGAAAACAAATCCAAGAAAAATGCTTGCCATCTTTTTTCTCTTTCATTAGGAAAGGGAGACAGGAGTCGTCTCTCTTCTGGGTACACTACAACCAGCATCAATTATTTAGGGCAAAGCGTCTCTCTGACAAATAATTTTTTTTTAATGTGAGAAGATTAAATCTGATTTTTAACATCATAACAAAAGCAATTTCTCACTCACAAGTCCTCACATTACATGCAGTAAAGAGTCCAGGCATCCATCCCTGTATTGATTAGCAAATAGGTCCTTATATAGACTGAGTTCACCTAACCTTGTTTAATTTTGGATTCATTGATTCAATGCAAAGATCTAGATGAAAAGCAAGTGGGCTGTTTCCAGCACTGGTGATGCTATTTTTAAATAAATCTAGTGCATGCTAAAATAAATATGCAAAGCATTTTGTAAGTCCATATATGGGTGGGGAAGAGGAGACCAGATGTACTAAAATATTTAACAAACTTTTCTCTTGGTTTCTGGAAACGCATGTTTTATTTAGCCAACACCAGGGAAATGTGATCGATCCCAATATTTGGTGTGCAGGGCAAACCCGTGCCCCTGCTCCGGTGCAGGACCCTGGGAGAGCCCTCTGTGCGGTGCCATCGCTGCCACATTGAAATGCAAAGCTCATTAACCGTGTCTGGGATTTTTTTTTGTCTGTTTGTTTGCTGCTTTTTTGTCTGGGCGCTCGTTAGGAGCGCAGGAGATGAAGCTTCCATCTAGCATTCCCTTTTATCTCCGGCCGTGTTTATCTCCATTGCTCAAACGACAAAGTTTCTCCCCCTCCTTCAAAATGTTATTTGATTTCACAAGACAAGACGGGGCCAAGAACATCCCGGGTGGGCCGAGCATCCCTGCGCCTGGCTGGGACCTGCCAGGAGAGGAAGGTGGTCTCGATTTTGTCACCCCTTTCGGTTGCTTCCCAATGTCCTGCTTGGGGCAAACACACCCCCAAATCCCCCAGATTTCAGCACAGTCAAAATCAGTTGGGCTGCTGCCAGCCCATGTCAACTCTAATAGAGACAGACAACATTTTTCTGCCTGGAGAAAAGGTTAAGACCATCTACTTTTTTTTTTTTTTAAAATGTTTGCATGGAGCATCCATCATTTTATATCGCTAACAGTAGGTTATTCCATACAGAGTGAGGTATTTGCCACAAATGATGGAGACATCCAGGCCTGTTATGAAGCAGAGAGCTGAGAAGGTGGCACAGGAGGCAGCAGGGAGGAATGGAAGGGCTGGTGCCAAGTTTGGCATGGGGAACCCACAGCTAGGAACCCATGGGTGCAGAAATGCAGACATGAGGCTGGTTCTAGGGGGTAACTGGGAAAACAAAAAAATAGCATTTACCATGTGCAAATGCATCATATTTAGGAAATTCCCACATCATATGGAGCTGCAGAGCAATGAGGAGAAAATCAAGTTAGCAAACATCTAAATGTGACCCCAAGCAAGCCCAGAGTAAGAAAGATCACCCCCAATGCAGCCCTTACCTTCTTGCCCTCGACAGGCTCTGCTTCACCCCAAAGCCTCCTGCCTGTTCACCTAGAAGACAGGCAATAAAAAGCCCCATGGCAGAGCTCAGGCAAAGCTCTCACAGAGCAGTGGAGCTCATATTTGTGCCTCAAACAGAGCAGGTGACTTTTAAAGGGTGTTTTTCTCGGCCCTCATTCCAATCAAAGCTGTTTGTAATGAAGATGTTTTAGCGCCTGCCAAGCCCAGCTTGGGAGGCAGCAGCTGCTGCAGCCAAGGGGCACCTGTGGCTTAAAATCACTGCTGCTCCTCCTTGTGATTTCCCATTCCAAATGAGGCACCTGAGGCCACCATGAGGAAAAGGAGGATGGTTTGGAGGAGGATTTGGTACATTTAACGCATTTGGCAAGGACCATGCTTGCAAAGAGCCAGCAGGTTCACTGTGCTGTCCCGGGGGGTCTGCCACCCCACCAGTGGCACCCCAAAATCCAGGGTGGATTTTCCTGCCATTGATGAAACCACCCCTTGGATGGCTTGTTCCCATTGACTCATCCTCACCAACAATTTAAATGAGAAAAAGGGAGAAACACTCAATGCAGCTGACTAGCAGAGTCTCGGGAAAGGATTTTAACTGAAATTCCCAAGTCTTCAAGATTCAATCTCACCCAAAAAACATCTACATTTTGCACTTGCTTGGTGGGTGCATCCCTGGTGCCACAGGTCCGTGCTGGGCTATCCATGGGGCAGCAGCTCTGGCTGTTTCGAGGAGCTGCAGGGCTGGGGACGAGCCCAGGGCTGCTGAACAGAGCGAGCACATCCTAGATTAAACCAGCAGTTCTCCCTTAAATTCCATCAGCTTTTGTTCTTTTTCATTATTTATTTCTTCATTTATTTCTTTCTTGACTTTGTCTTTAAGGCTCTGAACTGAGAATGAAGATCAGTATTTCCAAAGACTTTCATTTGCTTGCTTTTTATTGATAACTGTTTTCTTTCTTTTCCCTCAGTCCTTCCTAGCACATTTTCATAACTTATTCCTGCAGAGGTGCCAAAATACCTGACGCACAGGAAACAAACCCCAAAAGCCTTGGGCCCCGTTTCAGGGTGTACACGGCCGTAGGCTCCAGCGGGTTCCTGCTCTAACGGATCTCTCAGCTTCCCAACGTTTCTGATACAGGGGAGAGGGCAACATCTTCTCTCTGTGGGCTTGCAGCCGTGTTTTAATGCCTTGAATCTCCTTGAATGCACTTACCGGTGTTAATTGCACCAACACTTGTCAATACTGGTGTTTGGATCTTTTAACGATTTTTTTTTTTTATGGTCAATTTTAAGCACTTGATTTTTTTGTCATCGGCCATCTCCTCTGACGGCCGTGCTGGGACAGGACACGGGGAGTCTGTGTGTTGGCGTAACCCAGCCCAGGTCTTGTGGGATGGATGGTACCTGGGGTGCCTACGTGCCCGTCAGCCTTGGGGAGCACCACTGTCATGTCCCAGATCTTTGGAACGAGGGGTGATTTGGTGCATCCTTCCAGCCTCACCTCTTCAACTCTAGTCTTTCCTTGACTGCAAAGGAGGTTGCAACCTCCTGGTTTCTGTTGCTGCCCTAAACAAGACAGCAGGAATGTCCCTTCAGGTGGGACTTTGCTGGGTGTGGATGAGCAGTGACTTCCCCGGGCTTAGGCGGGTGGGACTCCGTGATGGGCAGCACGGAAGCAGCCGGGCTTGGAGCTGGATAAGATCCATAGAGAAAATGAGGAAAGACAGACTCTGGTGAGGACCCTGTGGTTGAAGTGTCTTAACCTGGGGCAGGAGATAGTGGAAAGCCAAGGAATCTTGAGGTCACGGCCAGAACAGTGGGAGAACCTGGCTATGGCAGCAGCTGTCACTGATGTTGTCACTGCGCTGCTGCTGGAGGAGATGGGGTGTCTGCAAAGGACAAGAGGAGGTCACAGAACTGAAGTGTAAAGTCACCGCTAGAAATAGCAGGGCCTAAGTGGTATTTTTATCAGAGGCATAATGGGGAAGGCATGAAGAAATCCCATCCTGAGATACCCAACTACTGGCGCTCCAGCACTTCCCCTTAAACTAGGCACAAACTATCCTAACTGCTCCCCGGGCTGCCCTCGGGAAGGGACTGGTCCAGGCACAGCGCCTGGGCACTTCTGCCAGTCCGCTCGTTTGGTTCAAATCACTAATGAGCTAATTAGTTGCTATGGAAATGCGATGTGGGAGAACTTTGGGGAGGAGAAATTACAGGTAATTTTTATTTGTTTGGGCCCTGTTCCTATAGCAACTGGAGAGCTTGTCATTGACTACCAGTTGGTTTCCATGGAGGTGGCTGCTAGTTCTAGGTTATTAATGCCCTGGAGCAGGAGACAATGCGACTCACCTAGTAGGACTTGTAGATCTCTCTCCATCACGTGCAGGTGAAATTTGCGTTTAACCAAACCCCTGGCATTGTTTCTGTGATGAAACTAGAACCACTCTTGACAGTCTCCTCATCAGTAAACTTAGGGCTAGAAGAATCCATTGGATCATCCAACCATTGGTTTCAAGACATCCTGAAATGAATAATCCATTACCTAACTTCTCACACACAGCATTTAAAATGTGTGCTTGATTTTTAATTGGATTTTCTCTGGGTTCAGCTTGCAGATGCCAGTGGTTGTTCTGCCTTTCTCTGCTAAATTAAAAAGTCTTTTAGCACCTGGCAGTTTTTCTGTAAAGGGACTTACTGTAATTAAGCCACTTCTCATCTCACAACTGGCTCGCCCAAACAAAGCAGTTTGTTTTCTTTCAGCCTCTCGCTGTGAAGCATCGCCAATGTTTGTTCAGCTTGGGAAAAAAAAGGGATGCGGTGTCTGCTTTGCAGCCATGGTGGAGGTCTGTCAGGAGGATCTCTCTGAACACCTTCAAAAGATGAGCCTTGGAACCAGACCAAGCACTACTGGACATTAAGGATTTGGGAGAGAGATGGGTTTTTGCTAGGTTATGGTTTCCCTCCCACCAGCTAGCTCCTCTGCTTTCCACAGGCGATAATTACCCCGTAGGAGCTAAAAAGGTTCCTGCAGGCTGCTGTGTCCATTCCCCAGTTACCAACCCATACTCTGCTTTGAAGGCACCAGCTACTTCTCTCCAAAATCCCAATTCCAGCTAAGCCTGGAGCAGTCTCGGCAGCCTCCATTGGGCGCTGGAGGGGGCTCGATCAGCTCTGGAGCAGCGATGACTCCTCCCCGAGGAGAGGCATCTTGCTCCGGTTCGGAAGGCAAATAAGGTGACCCACGTGTGGTTAAGCCTTTAACGGTATTTGGCCGAGAGTACCGTGCGCTCACGTGGGAGGCATGAAGTAAACCACCTGGTGAAGGCCAGCTCCTCATAACCAGCCCTTTTGCTTCCAGCCTCTTGGCAACGCTTGCTCCTGGCCTCGCAGCTTCGCATGCTGCGCTCACAGCTGCTCCGTCACAGTTGGATGAGGCGCAGCCCCAAGGTCTCAAAACGGAGGCATGGAGGAGCCCGGAGGATCAGCCCAAGCTGTGGCAATTGGGGAGAGACAACACGGCCCGGATGGAAAGTCGCTGAGCCACAGAGAGGGGCAAAGCTGGAGAAGCCAAACCTTCAAGGGGACAGAAGGTATCATGCAAATGATACCTTCGCTATCTCCTTCATGCCTCTGGAATCACGTAAAAATCATGAGAAATCTCTCTGCTAAGCCTGCATTTATTCCTTCATCAGTACGTCTCCAACAGCAGTAGGGAGAGCCTTGGGAAATGCTGTATTTAAGCAACTGGCAAAGTTGGCTTCAGCGCAAAGGCAAGCAGCCGGATGTCACCTGGAAGACAGAGGGACATCCAGCACAGCCAGGGATCCTGTGCTCAGGCAGTTCCTGGCCTCTGTTCCGGACTTGGGAAATTGTACAAGAACCCAGGATAGGGACCCACGAAGTGAGATGGGCAGGTGTCCACTCAGGGGAGCTTGCCCAGGACATGATCTGCTTGCCACGTGGTGTTTCAGTCATGCCGTGTGGCCCCTTGCTTCCTTCCTGCCCCAGGGCAGCTGCCAGGGTCTTTCTGTCCATATCAGTGTCTCAGCTATAAATAATAGTGATGTTCTCAGCGGACATCTCCAACCCAGCTATGGCCCATGACTCACGAGCTTCCTGTTCCCAGAAACGCCATGGGCTGATTCACGGCTACTGAGGAGCACTTCAGTCTGACCCCGCCGCCCCTCAGTTTGATTACACCAAAGAGCATCTTGCATTCTCAGGAAGGCAAATGGGAGGACTCCATTTCAGGGCTGTAAAACCTGGCTAGCATCCTGCAAAGACACACGACAGATGGTGCTTCATCCCCGGCCTCACCTGGTTCTCCTCCTTTCCTTTGGCTTTTCCTTCCTTCGCTTGTGGCTGGCAAGAAACTCTTCCTGGCTTGGTTTGATCTGCAGCTCTTCCAACTATGGCTTTTGCAGTGCCTTTGCTGTTAGAGCCTTTTGCAAAATCAGCGTTTTCCATTTAATGTCCTAGGCTCCCTGCACCTAGGGCAGCCACAGCTCCGCGCTGGAGTATGCAGGTAGCCTCAGAAGGTGCCGGATGGCAAGCGGTGCTGATCTTATTCAGTCATCCAGAAAATGTCTGAAGTAGCATCTGTAGAGGGGTCTGAGTATGGAAAGCATCCAACACCCGGAAAGAGCAAGACCAGCCTTCTGATAATGGCTAATGCTGTGCTGAAGACAGTGCATCCGTTGAGGATCTTGCACATCCAAGACAGAGAAGGAAAAGGATGACACCCATCTTGTCACAGGGCAAGGCTGGGTGCTGAGATCTGTAGATGTCCTGGCTGCCAGCTCAGAGGGCCATGCTGGACTCCTACAGGTGCGTGAGGCCAAGCACTGTGGACCTGCTTCTGGGAAACACTTGGTGCGAGGCCCGGGGAGAGTCACTCCCACTTAGTGGCACTGTTTGCTCATTTGTAGAATGGGGAGCAGAGTGACTCCTCTCCCTTGTGTCTGCATCTCCATGGTTGGGTGTGGGCAGGTGTTCTGGTTTTGCAGGAAAACACAGCCAATGGTCCGTGTTACCCCATGCCATGCTGATGTATCCACACTTGGACCCATCTGAACCATGGGGACTTCCAAGCCAGCTAGTGTAGGGTGAAGACATCCAAGTTCACTGTCACTGTGGTCTGTTGGGAGTGGAAAAAAAGAGCTCTTGGAAGTTTTTCCAGGGACAAAGGAGCTACTGTGCTGGCTGCCCGCTTTGTGGGTAGCATGCTGCTCTCTGAGGCTCTTCCCTCTCCATAAACCCTAGGTTTGTAGGTATGTGATTGCCTACAGCTCTTGTCATGACTGTGCAAGTCTCATTCATGCCATTCCCACCACTGTGGGGAGGAGGACATGCATGGGCCATCCCAGACAGTGGGATGGGTAGAGGAGCATCTGGCCTGCAAGGCCACGGAACAACTGGCTGAAGCAATGTGGAGCGAGTGTCGGAAATACTGCCCAGCCCTGCGGTGAGAGGAGGAAACTGTCTGGTTTTATGACACACACGCGCATGCTTTTCACCTGAGTAACCTTCTTCTGCCAGAGAAAGGAGACTTCTAGTGCACCCTGCCATCAGCTGGGAGGTCAGCACAAGAGCCAGGAAAACTCAGCGTAGGAGCATTGCTTCCTTAAGCTACATCCAGGAACTGGCAGCAAGAACTTGCAGCAGGAAGGCAGTTGGGGAGAAGCTCTGTGGTGGGGTAGACCTGAACGGCCTCTCCTTGTCACCAAACAGCTCTGCATGGCCAGGGGAGGCAGGTTTGGGTTGTTCTTCCTAAAGCATGTGAGACCTGTCAGGTGCAACAAGGTCCTGACCTCCTGCTCTCTCCCATGCCCAGGTCCCCGGATGTTTTCAGCCAGACCCATTACTCTCAGAGAGGATCTCTGCATATTGAGGGGTCCTAGTGAGCTTGTTGCAAAGTCTGGGGTCTTTTCTATTTACTTTGGTCCTCTAGGACCTACCCTTTGCATATATCTACACTGCGAGGGCGCAGAGAAGTTGCAGAGCAAATGCAAGTCCTCAGACTCATAGCTCATTTTTTTCACCTGATTTGTTGGTATTGATCTGGTTACAGCTTGAACTCGAAGCACCTGGGGTGTAGGTCACATCTTGCACACCTTGGACCTCTGGAGCCAGGAGCAGCGAGCGCCAGGACAGCCTCCCGGGTGCAGAGGCAGCTCCTGAGCCGGGCGGCTTGTTCCAGCTGCCCCTCACAGCACGAGGGACACGAATCCCTGAATCCCAGCCATACTCCAGCGTCCCATAAAATGCAGAGCTCCGGTTACGCATGGCTTGGCTCTGGGGAAGCTCAGGAAGGGGCAGGGAGCAGCCCTATCCCACAGTCCCAGAGCTTCAGTCTAAAATAAAACCTCAGAGTTAAGGCATATCGTAAGGACAAGGGCTGGTGCTATCCTAAAGCAAACTCTGGTTGGATTAGCCCCAGAACAGATGGTCCATTTTCCTCTGGAAACAGAAATGGTCATAATCCAAACATTACTGACCCCAACACCGCAGGGCAGAGAGCAAAAGCATATTTGGAGCTGAAGGACTCGCTAGTGCCGTCTTCTCCACTGCCAGCTGTGGCAAAGAAGAGTTTGTTGTTGCAGAATATTGCAGCCTCCCAGTCCACTCCCTACCCACCGATGGCCTTGCCTGGCTCGGAACATGTCTGTCCAGGTGAGCATGGGAAGGTGTTTCCTGTGGAGCCACTAACCAGCGGTTGAGCAAGCGTCGCTGGATCGAATGCAGGTTTTCCCACTTCCCCAGCCCTTTCCCTGCTCTCGCTCCAGCTCCCAGGAACCTTTTTCTAATGCTCTCTGGGGTTCTTGGCCTCACCCAGTGGAGGGGTGGGCAAGAAGTGGTCGACTCCAGGCTCCGATTGCAGGCTGGCGGAGTGAAGGTTGGGCCTGACAAGGAAGATCTTTCTCCAGGAGCCCTTAGGAGGTAGGAGCAAGAGGACAGCTCCAGGAGCCACCTTCAAGGCGTTGAGAAAGAAGTAGCCGAGTGAGCGTGAGTCCATGTGGGTGAGTCTGGATGGGATGGGGGGGCTCCTCAACCATCAGAAAGGGGCATTTGGAGATCCAAAGGGTGAGGGAGACACGGGCAGGTGCAGCCTGGGAGCTGGGCACCCGGCACAGGATTGTGGGGAAAGCGGGATGAGCCCAGGCTCGGGGCTGGACTCGCGGAGGGTTGGCCAGGCTGAACACGGAACGGTTTGGCATTTCCCATAGCGGACTTTGGGGGAACCGGTGCCGCCTCCGGGAGAACCAGGACCCAGAAGGGCTGGAAAGAGCCCCGGGTGGTTTTCACCAGTGCTCTTCTCATCCTGCTGAGGAGCAAGGCAAAAGGGCCCCTCTTGCTCAGACCGTCTCCAACTCACAGGGGCTTTAGCCTCTGCTCATCTCTGGGGGTCATTGGCCACATCGGGGACTGATGGGACTCCCCAGAGCCCGGTGTCCGACTGGGATTTATTCCCAGGCTCTGTGCATGGGCAAGTTATTTTGCGTCTCTTATAACCAGCGGGGCAGGTTGTCCTGGGGCTGGTGTCTCTCCGTGGATCCCAGACTCCGGGTCTGTGTCAGTGTGGTGCCGGATGGAGCTAGGGACACGGGTGTTCAGGCAAACCCACCTCCCTCTGGCAGCCCAGGCGGGGGTCCCATCGCGGCAGGGTGCTGCCCGTGGGGTCTGGTACGGGGCAATGGCATGGAAGGATCCCAGGGACACGTCCACCTCTAGGACGCCCTGTGCCGTCTCTCTTCTCCACCTTGTTTAAACTTTCATGACCGAAACAGCCATCTGCAAACATCCTCCTGTAAATAACCCGCACAGATGGGGCTGTGTTTGAACAAGCGGACGTGTGCCGGCAGCACAGGAGGCCGCTAGCCCGGCAGGGTGCCGGGCACCCAGCGCCCAGCCCTGACACGGGGTCACCCGCACGGCCAGGGGCCACCTCGCTCCTCCTGGGAGCAGCTCTTCTGCCAGCTGAGCACCTGAACATGGAAAACGCTGGTTTTGGAAATCAAAATGCTGGGAAAGTCTCACCTGGAAACCACCAAAGCAACCAGGCATCTGCATTTCCAGCATTCCTTTTGGGAAGACCTGCAGTGAAGCACTTCTGCACCTTTGGATTTTTTCCCCACCTCCCCGATATGACTTTCTTTGTGCTGAATTGGCAGAGGGTTCCCACTTCCCCAGAGCCTTGTTTTTCAGGTGAATTGCCATTAGCATTTCTTTCCTTCCCCCTCCCTTTCTTTCTTTTTTTTTTTTGTTTTTCTTTTGCTGCTCTGATCTCACTACAACACTCGCCAAGGGCAAAACTTTTCCATACCTACATTGTGACTGTCACTGGCTGCACCACCACTGTCTCGGGCCCGCTCTCCTCTGAGGTCCCTCCTAACACCCCTTGGCACCGAGGGTCAGAGCTGCACCATGGAAAGCAAACCAAAGCAAATAACTGTGGATGCGGCTGGGAAGAGATGTTTTGCCTTTAGTCGTGGACTTTGAGGAGAGCACACGGATGCTGACCCTGCTTGCAGCATCTCACGGCCAGAGGCTGCCTGGGATGAGGAGCCCTAGGAGGGGCCCAGGCGTCCTGCACGCTTCCCACATCTTCCTCACCAGCGGAGCACGTTTCCATGGAAAAAAATTCAGGAACATGACGCTGCGTCCTGGCCCCATTTCCCAACACGGGCTGCCAAGGGGCAGGGAGGTGTCCGCGCCGGGCGGGCGTGTGGTGCCTGCAGGAGCAAGCAGGGACAAATGTCACCGAGCTGGGGCAGCTTTATATTTATAAATTGTAGCAGAGCAGCTCAGCGCTTATCAGTCATAAACCTCAGAGACTTTTTTATCTACCTGGCAGCCAGAGCTGAATCTGAGCTGCCCTCAGCCTTGGCCTGGATTCCGCTTTCCTGCCTGCAGCTGAGGCTGTTCTTATTTTTAATGGAGCATTTCTAGATTACAGCAAGTGACAGCAGAGTGATTTGCAATGTGTCAGGTTTCCTGCCCTTTCTCTTATAGCCTCAGCTCATAAAAATATGCTCCCTCTGGGATTGCTTCAGTTCCATCCTTGCTGGCCAGTTCAAGTTCCTCTCTATTACTTGTATTAAGGAAGTGCCTGGAGGGTTTGCACAGATTGCTGCCTCACGGTGCTAGCACCTGATAAGGGATGGGCCCTGCCTCATGCTCGGGATGCGGTGGGATAGTTTCCATGCCCAATGTGATGGAGTTCCCCAAAGCACCTTTGGCAAAGTCCCTTGCTTCAACCAGCCCAGTTTTGCAAAGATGCATCTTTTATAGGTCCTGAACAGGTACTTTGAGGTCTTGATCCTGCAGCTTTTACAGACAAGCCCTGCTCAATGGTGAATTCACTGGCAATGCCAAGATCCCGGGTACACCACAGGAGCATTAGCCGAGGCTGGTGAAAGCGTCGCAGGGAAGATTTCGCTTTCAGAGGCGAGTGCAGATTGTTCCTGCTGTCCCCAGCTCGGCACCCTGCAGTGTCTCTCCCTCCTGCAGACCTCCATGTACTTCACGGGCATCGCGGAAGCAAACTCTGGATGGGGAAGCGAGACTGTCTTGAAGCAAGACGGGCATGAGATGAAGCAGCTCATCCAAGCTGGTGCAAAGGCGCAGTGAGTCCCAAACTGCAGTGTGGCCAAAAATCCTCCTTACAGCCTTTGCTTTGTGCAGGAGCACAGGGGGCATTTCTCACGGTCCTGTTTACATGACTCATTTTCCTCCTCTTTTCTCCTTTCCATTTTGACAGGAGCAGTTTCCTTTATTAGCTCTGCACTTTCGCTGCAGCGACAGAGCTCCTGGTAGGGATTCCTTCCCTTTGCAAGCGGCCTTTGAGAAAGGAGCTAGAGCATCCTCAGTTTACAGGAGCGGATGCAATTCTTATATCTTAGTGATAAAGCTGCCACGTGTTCCCTTGCACTAAAGCTTTCAAGAGCTGCGGCACGGATCTTGCTCAGAGACAAGCATTTCTGTGCCCTCTAGGAAGCAGGAGCAGGGAAGGATACCCAGAGGATGCCTTGGTCCCACGGGAAACACAAGGAGGCAGCTCCCAGCATGGCTGCAGCCGGTGCTGATCCAGAGCAGGTCGAATCTGTTGCCTGCTGGCTGCATCCCCGGGCAGCACTGAGGCCGGATCGCAGCGCTGGAAGGAGACCAGAGCTTGCAGCAGGGAGAGAAGATTGCCTGGCAAAGAGACAGCGAGAAGCGAAGTGCTCGCTGCTCGGCAGGAAATTGCTGTGTCCCCGAGAGCAGGCGCCTCTTTCCTCTATTTCGAAGTGATTTGATTGCCCAAGGCGGGCAGCCGAGCGGGTCGGGACCGGGGCAGGATCAGCACTCGGACTGCTGCAAAGTATTTGGGAAGGCAAATCTCTTTGTGCCACAAGCAGGAGCTGGCTGAATGCAGCAGGGTATCCATGGGGAGCCAGGGAATAGGGGTTTAGGTTATTGCAGATATCGAGGCTGGAAGGGGTAGTGAAGAGGGACAGCTTGTCCACAGGGACAAGGAAGATGCCGGGCAGGCACCAGCCTGGGCTTGGGGCAGCCCCAGAGCATCTCATGGGCCTGGATATTTGCTATTCCAAGAGATCTCCCCAGTAACTTCCCAGAGGTAATAAAATATCTGGCTTTAAGCAAACAAGAACAGGTGCAAAAACAATGCAAGGGGGAAAAGGGAGCTAGAAACAGCCGTGGGGAGAGACGGCCAGAGCGGGCGGCCGCGATGCCGCCTTTCCGAGACCATCTCAGCCAAGGGGATTGAGGAAAGAGCCCAAACCCACAGGCTGCAAGACAGGACTGGCACCTCTGAGGCCTCAGCAGGTTAGCCCTGGTCCCTGAAATGCAAGGTGGGGTCTCTGTGATGTTCCTCCTCCCTCCTGCTCCATGTCCTACTGCGGCCGCTGGCTCGGCTCCCTGCCAGCCGGCTCCAGGCAAGCTGCAGTTCCCTGCATGGGTTGCCGGATTTGGTGTCTGTGGCCCATCGGACTCTCGGAAAACAGCTCTGCAAAGATGGGATTTGTGGGGAGATGGCTGGAGTTTGGCCGTAGGGCTCGGCCTGTTCCTAGGAAGCACAGGATGCCCCGATGCCCCCAGTGCCAGCCGTGCCCGGCTGCCTCCTGCACCTAGGAAAAACCCCGGGGCTGCAGGATATGTGCACTGTGGGATGTGCATCCGGTGGGATGTGTGCGCCATGGGATGTGTGTGCAGTGGGACTAATCCCAGTGGTAAGGGAGAAGCCTGGGAGAGGGTGGCCAGCTCCACCAGCCCGTGCAACCCTGCACCACGCGTGGGGTACGAGCCTGTGCCCGGCGTGCAGGAGCTGTGACACCGCTCTGAGCACCCCAGGGCCACCCGTGCTGCTTAATGTAACCCAGAGGCTGCTCCAGCTCTGCCCTAGGCACTTTGGGGAATTTTCCCCTGCACATTCCTGCTCTGCAAGCACCAGGCATGGCCCTGGTACCTCCTGCTTTTTGCCCAAATTTTGTTAAATTTGTTAGAGGGATTTGATGTTCTCCAGGGGGTTGTGCAGGACATAGCAGCAACCCTTCCGAATTAATGTCAGAGACTGCAGTTTGGGGGAGATCCGTGTGGTCACTTCGAGGCTCCTCTCCCTGGGATGCTGCTGGCACCAGGAATGGCGCAGGGATTGCCGGCCTGGCCGAGCGCATCCCATTCCTTGCAAAGGCAGCTTGCAGCCGCCACCAGTGCTGGAGAAGAACCTCCCTCCAGCTACAAGGCAGTGATGCTTTTGCCAAAAAATGGGAAACTTGTGTGCTAACAGGGTAATTAATTAATTACAGCTCATTAAAGGAATTACAATCCCATTAGTATCTCTGGATCTCGGTCAGGCTGGGGGAAGGTGCTCCTCGGGGGACAGGAGCGCTGCAGGATGCTCAGAGCTGCTGCTTGCACTGGGGGAGCCGGGGGCTCCCAGGCGGTTCCAGGAGGGTGTTTGAGCCACGTTCCCTCCCAGTGGGATTTTTTTATGTATGCCCGTCGTTGGATGCAATCCTGTTGTGAAACCCAACGGGGAGATGCGCCGACCGAAGTGTGCTGATCCCTGGGCTCATCACTCCGGGAGCCGGAGGAATGCAGGGACCTGCCAGGAGGCCGGATAAATTGCTCTAGACCTTAAACCCCGACCGGAGCGAGCACCAAGTTTCCCCGTCTCCCCTTCCCGGAGCCTGATGCCGGGGATCGAGGCGTTTCTGTAATGCAGCAGCACACCTCATGAATAAAGATGAAGTTGATTAAAGCGGAAAACCCAGGGCAAGGCAGAAGCAAAGCGATTTGCAGAGATGAGATGCTCTGGCACACCAGGAGCCCCCCGAAGGGCTGAGCGAACATGTTGGAGCATAAGCGCTCCGAGCCCTCTCCCCTGTTTTGTAACCGGTGGCTCTGGGCTGGGATGACTAACCCGCCGAGTCGATAATCGTCCCCACGGGACGCCGGGGATATTTCACACGCTGAACGAGCAACCTCGTTCGGGAGGGAGGCCGGCGGAGGCTGCTGTAACCCCTTCCCTGCCAGGAGGCCGATGGCTCTGGCTTCCCTTCCTGCAATGGAGCCCTGTGCAAATTGGGGGACGAACCCTGCAAAAACACATGAAAGGAAGGGCAATTCCTGCCCTGGAGCATCCTGTTCCCAGGGAGCAAGAGCATTGGCTGCCCAGGAGGGATGCGGGAGCGACCCACAGCTCCGGTGCCTGGCTGAGGACTCTGGCATGTGCTGGGAAAGGGGCAGCGCGTATTACTTAATGAGGCGTCGGGGACAGGAATGTGCAGGCGTAATCTAGAAAATCCTCAGTCCAGGATTTACAGGGATGGAAATATGGGCAGTGGCATCCATCCCGCTCCCTTTTGCATGACGCAACTGCGGGCTTTATCACAATTTATTATTTGCTAGCAGGACTGCAGAAACAACTCCTTTCTGGGCCATGGCTGCGTCTCATTAAGCCCCGCTGGAGCAGACAAGACTATCCCTGTACCCAGGAGATTAGAAAGTAATTGGCCATTTAATTCCGGCCTGCAAATGCGCCGCTTGCTCCGTGGCTGCTGTTTTCCCCGGATTCTTTCCACTCTGGGGACACCATTGCCGCACCAGCCACGGGCCACGGACCGTGCCGGGGAGCGAGCGGGGCCGCTCGGACTGCCGGGAGCTGCACGGGAAGGCAGCAGCTTGAGCTCATTTTAAGATTTCCCTGATAGATTTCCAAATTGGATTATGCGCCATGGTTGCCGGTGCTGGCAGGCTCTGGAGCTGGTGATTCAGGAGCCTCCGCGCTCCTGCCTGTCCCTGCATGACCCAGGAGGCCGCCCTCCCGCCGGCAACCTTCCTCAGCACGTCGGGGGTAATTACGGCCCGGATCCGCAAACTCCTCGGGGAGCCGAATTGCGACTTGCCGCTCGTCTCCCCGCCAGGATGCTCTCGGGTCGCGGCGTGCGCCCTTATTGCAGCTGCCTTATCCAGGCGCGTGGCCGGCTGCAGCGCTCGGGCGCTTGGAGCCGCCTCCCTTCCCAAACTTCATCCCCAAGGAGGCTGGCTGATGCGGTTAGGATTTTTATTGGATTCTGCTGTTCTCTTGCTCCTGACGGTGAGGGCAGAGGCTGTGGCCAGGCTGGACCTGGCGCCGCAGCCGCCGCTTCCCAGCCCGAGGGCTCCAGGCAGCCGCTCTGCTTTACAGCACCAACATCCCTGGATATTTACAGGACTGAAAATTTGACAAGACTTTTCCCGTAAACGTAGCAATGAACAAGCAACTCCCTCGGTGCCAGCGCGAGGGTGGGACGTGCTGAGCATCCACGTCTAAACAAACGAGCAGTTTTTATTTTCCTCCAACAAACACCAAAGGTCTTTCTTTTTTTTTTTTTTTTTTTTCCTTTTTTCTTCCTTTTTTAACTCGCCTCCTTGTCTTTTTATGCCTTGTTCACTCCACTCTGCGAACAATGTTCTTTCAAGCCCGGGCAGAAAACTCTATCTGTCTTCAGAGCGTGATGTGATGGCAGAAAGCATCGACGTCCGCTTGGCAATGAGATTAAGCGGAAGTCATTCATAAAGGGCCTCTCAGCCCAAAGCAAAAGCAAAAAAAAAAGAAAACAGCCCCCAAAACAAAGCAAAATCCCCAAGCAAACAAGCACGGCTGTTAGATTCGGCTGGCCAGGCACACAGCCTGGATGGCAGGAATAATAGTGAAAGGCTTCATGGATATCACGTCGTGTATAGATTGGCTGCTGATGCCTACGTCCCTATGCAAGGGAGCTGCCAGCTCCTACATCCCAAAATTCCCGGGCTCCTTCCTATGCGGAGAAGGAGCAGCACCCAAGGGTGCTGTCCTGCAGGAGGGGCCAGCCCGAGGCTCCCCCATGCAGGACGGGATGCCTCTTGCAAAGGCAGCAGCTTCTTCAGGGCTCCCGGCTCTCCAAGCCAGCAGGGAATCGCCGAGTCCAATAGTGTTTTTTTCATGAGGGAAGAAAAGAGAAATTCTCTGGGTTTTCCCCAGAATAATGGGCTTAAAAAAATTAATGCCCAGCATGTATGTCTGCATGGCTCAAAAGGAAAAAAAGAAAAATCTTTGCGTTTCACTCGGCATCTTTCCCCCTCTCCTGCACCCGCTCGCGGGTTTTCTTTACGAAATGAACTTCTGGCTGGATCTATTCAGTCTCACGAAGCATTTCCATTCTGACAGGAGTGCATATTCCGGAGGAGCCATCAGACTCTCTCCAGCCAACTTTAATCCCAAATGCCTTGCTGTGACTAAACCTCATTTCTATGTTAAGTACCTTAGCTCGCCTGTAAGGGCCAGGTAAAAACTCAATCAGTCAAGTATCCTCCCTGCAGCTGCCTTGTTAAGCATTGAGGGCTGGTTTTATTTATTTTTATTATTATTATTATTTTTTAGCTTTTCTTTAATAGAGCAGAGGTGGAAGATGCCCCAAGGAGAGGCATCGTTTGGTTCCTGGGAAACCATGTCGGGTTTTGGCTGAGCTCCTTTCTGGGCACGTCTGACTCCCGGGCACCCTTCTCAAAAGGGGAAATGCAAAAAAAAACTCCCCATAACACAGAGGAAAAGTCTTTGCATGCAGAGGCCTGGAGCAGCAGGTGCTGCTCGGGAAAACCCACATCTCGAATGGGAAAATGAGGCAAAGCCGGTGGGATTCAGCCGGGAGGGATGAATGCACCCAGCAGGGATGCGTAGCTCCAAGGAAAAAGAGCAAGGCGATTACTCCGCTCCCCGTGTCTGTTCCATGCCAGTGGCTTTGCTGGGTGCTCCACCACCGCGGAGGTGCGTTCGGCCCTGCGTTCCCGGCTGTCTCATTCCCTGTCGGCGCTCCGCAGCGGTTGGCACCATTCCCAAACTCACCCAGCGTTTGGAAAACACCCGCCATGGTACAAACTGGGGGCGGCGTTTCACCTTGGCTTTGGGAAACACCAAGTTGCAGTGCAAAAATTGTCAGGACACCCTGTCTGGAGATTATTCACAGCTGGACTTTTCCTTGTTTGGGTTAGAAAGTGCCTTTTATGGCCTCCGAGAGAGACGTGGTTTTAAAAATGAGTGAAATAGCCTAGTGGGAAAATGGCTTGTTTTGGATTGTCTGTGTGGATTGGGCTGTTTTGAGGTCTATGAAAACATTTGCATTTTTATCTTTCATTTAAAAACATGCTTTTGTTTCCACCTGAATGTATAGCTTGTTTCTCGTTTGCTCACCGAGTGGCGAAATGGCTCAGCCCGGCTCCTAGCCGGGTTCAGCTCCCGTTTCCAAGCCCCCCTCCTGAGCACTCACATGCGGATCCCTGTTATCTTCCTAAAATACAGCTCGCTATTTAAGAACGGCCTCTTGCAATCCTGTCTCCCCTGACACAGCCCAGGTGTCCCATGCAGGGCTTGTGCCTGGCTTCAAAGCGAAGAAAAATGGGGATTTTGTGCTGATTTTGACTATTCTCTCCACTCTATCTGCAAAGTTTGAGGCTGGTCCTGGCATGGCAGGACCTGTTTGCTCTTTCTTGGACCCTGAACGTGATGACGTGTCCTCTGCTCGCCCATACACCATGCGACAGCCAGGAGGGACAGGGCAAACGGGGCCTTTCCAATAACGTGGTGACACAAATATGTGCTGATCCTCTCCTCTCTCTGCAAGCGGCAGCCACAAAGACCCAAATTCGCCGTCTCTGCAGCCCTGGCCGACTCTATTTTGTGCCTAAGCCCGGGGCTCTGAGGCGGCGTGGCCGGCACACAATAGTGCTGACAAAAACTGTTGTTGCCGTTTCCGTAGGGATGCGAGTCCAGTCGTGCTCCTCGGTGGCGGATCTGGGGTCCAGATGCTGCAAGGTCTTGGGGCGCTTTCCCAGGTGTAGATGATTTTTGCAGGCAATGGGACCTGAAGCCCCATCCACGTCCTGACGGGTCTCCCTTTGGTCTCCTAACCCAGCAGGCTGCAGGAGGATGCTCAGCATCTGTAGAAGATTTGCCAGGGTGACAACCTCCTTGACAGCTTGGTTTGGGATGAGAAATGCGGTGAAGGAGAGTGGGATTTGCAACTTCCAAAGCAGTGAGAGCAGAGCACTGGATGAGGTCTCTTCAGTATGGTGTGACAGCTCCATCGTAGGTGGTACTCGGGGTCTGGCCCGGAGAGTCATCGCTGGGGACTTGGATTGGAAGACCTTGCTCCAGCAGGGTGCTGTGCTCTTCCACCTCACTGCAATTGGGACCCACGTGGCCATAAAGTCCTAAAGGACAAATAGTTTGCTGCTGGGGGTAGAATGACTTGTCACTGCAACCCTGCTAGGCTGGGCTTTCTGCTGGAAGAACCTCTGGCCAAATGACAGTGGTGGGTCACCAAGAGGTCCTAAGAACACAGATCCCAAGACAACAGTGAGGAAAGCAGCTCATGCTGCCCCTCGTGCCTCCTGATGAGGAGAGGCCAGTCCCATCCCATGTTGCTGGAATGGATCTGTCCCCCAGCCAGCAGCGGTTGCATAAGAGATTTGCTGTGTGCCCCAAGACCACGCTGACATGAAGCCAAGGTGCTGATTAGGACAGGGTGGATTTCACGTCAGAGCATCTGCTGCCCAGTCTGGTGGGCTCGGAGTTGCTGCCCTGAGCTCTTTTATGTAAGAAGCCAGCTGGACTCCTCCGCTGTCGCCTGCGGGGCCAGGCTGTGCTGCAGCAGCCCATTTGGGAAGGTTTGCAGGTCATAGGAGGTGCCTGGCCCAGAGGACCCCAGGCTGAAGGTGGTTTGCACCGAGAGCTGCATTGCTCCTCTTTCCCCTGTCACGCTCTGCGGTGACAGCAAGGGAGCTCCGGAGCTCCTTCTTGTTGGATATGTGCAGCAGGCACAATAGGAAGGGTCTCGGACGGAGCTGTAGAGGGTGGCTGCCGTGTCCATCCCTCCATGTTCCATCCCACCCACCCTGTGACCAGGGAGGGGGACCTGCTTGGCTGCGCCCTTCCTTGGGGATGACTCTGCCTGCGGGAAGCTCCCCGGCCAAAGATGCGGCCCTGGGGATAGGCCTCTTGCTTCCCGCTTTGTCCTACTTTTGCCTGGCTGGGATCCCAGCACCATGAGGTCTCTGACTTGATCCTGGGGTGGCAGCCTGCTGAGGACGGATGGCTTCCCGAGATGCCATTCCATATCTCAAAACTCAGAGAAGCTCCAAATGCCAGAGCTCCTGTCCTTGTTCATTTGCCTCCTTGCCTGCAAGCTCCACCCTGCAGAAGACACGAGGAGGAGCAGAACAAGCAAGGGAAGGAGCATCATGGTCCCAGTGGAGACATGTGGGTGGCGGGTACGCTGGGCACAGCACCACGGGGACACCACGGGGGTGATGTGCGACATGGCCTCCAGACTGGACAGAGCAGTAAAACCTATGGCGACAGGTCTCCCGGAGCACCGACCCTGAAAGCCATCAGTCCTTGGATGCCGGAGGCTTGGACCGTCTGGGTCTTGGTTTACACTCTCTGGCCCAGTTCATGCATGCACTGGCCCAGTGCATGCTCTCCTGAAGCAACCATTGACCCAAGCAGGACCCACACCTCTCTCAGTTAAGGGTGGCGGATGTTTTTCAGGTTCTAAGAGGAGCATCGTGACCATGGCGGGAAGTGTAGGGTCATGTTTTGTGAAGGACAGGGCTGCTTTGCCCAACATTGACATGAGTGACAGGGACAAGGAGCCCCTGCGAGCTGAGCGGTGCCTGCCTGAATGAGATGGCAAAGGCAGGAGGAGGAGGAAGGCGGAAGAATCAGGGGAAGGTGCTGGGGAGGGATATACCCAAGGGACTCTGCTGAAACAAGCTCTAATGGGTGGAATTAGCTGAAGAGAAGGAAAAATTTCCTGGTGCTGAGACACACGCTCGGCTCTCCCCGAGGGACAAGCTGAAATCCCTGCGGCTCGGTCCCCAGGGGAGCAAAGCTCAGCGATGGGAACGGGGAGCACGGGGCCCCGGAGAGCGCTCGGATGCTGCGGGCGCTGCGGCGTGGGGCCGCCGAGCCCGCTCCGGCAGGGACGCCAGCGCTGGCGTCAGCGTCGCGGCCAGGGACGACATCCAGCTGGAAGCTGGACTGCACAATCCTTCATTAGCAAAATCTGCAGAGTTTTCCCTGGTGACAAGGGGCACCTCGTTTTCCAGGCTGGCAGGAACACCAGAGCCCCGTTGCGCTCCTCTTTGGGGCGAAACAGCTTCTGTCCCTGTGGCGCTTCGCGGGGCAGGGGGTTATCGAGGGCCACACGTCCTGCGACGAGCACGGCTGCCCTCCCTCTGCATCCCGAGCCACGCAGAGAGCTGTGCCACGCTCCTTCTGCCAGGCGCAGCCATGGCAATGCCACGGTTCGGTGATCCATGTGTCCCCTGTCCCCGGTTCGGCTTCTCCCAGCTATTTCAGTCATGTTCCCAGCTGACCTGGGCTGCCTGAGCCCTCTGCATCCTCGGAGAGCCGACCGGAGCATTGCGGCATCCAGCACCTCCGTGCATCCTGCTGCTCTCCCTGGGTTGAAGCCCATCCCTACTCGCAGGGAGCTTCTCTTCCAGCTCCATCCCGACGGCAGGACACATCCTGCCCCAGGACCGGGACCAGCTTGAGGGCCGGGAGCAGCGGCAGCCACCGCGGGCCTCGCGCTGGGCAGGCGGTGAGATGGCACCCGCGGGGCTGGGGCTGGGCACGCTCGTCGCACGGATAACAGCTATTTTTACCTTTGACGGATGAGAGCTCGTTTCCCGACACGGCTCGTGCCGCGGAGCAGGGAGCAGCCGGGCATCCCGCGGCAGAGCAAGGAAGGGGGTTCAACAGCCCCCGCGGATATGGGGCCTGCCCGGCAGCCGTTTGTCATGCACTGAATTTGCAGGGTCTCAGCGCGGGTGGGCGCCGTTGCTGGCGGAGTGGAGGGGCTCTCCGCAGGAGGAGGAGGGCATCCCAGGGGAGATTCCCATGGGAGCAAATGCCCCCCCCATCACCTCGCTGCAGGAAGGATGATGTCAGGGATGTCGCACCTGCTCCAAACGGCCCCGTGCGAGGCCCGGGGGCTCCTTCCTTGCCCGGTGCATCGCGGGGGCCATGGGCAGGACGGGTGACTTAGCACGTTTTCCCTGCCATCCCCCTCCCGCCACCGCCGCCGGCCTTCGGGAGCCCTGACACTAATGCGGAGCAAGCAGGGGATTTATGGGCGGCAGCCCTCCAATTGGGCCATCCGTCTTGATTAAATTAGCCCTAATGGCTCTGCGCTGCCGTGCTCGCAGCCCGCGCAGCCGCACAGCCGCACCGGAGGCGCCGCTCGCCCCGCGGAGGGGCCCTTGGCGGCCCCCACGGCGCAGGGAGGCTGCGGGACACCCCACCGGCCGAATCCGCACTCCTGGCTTGCCGGAGCCTGTTGCATCCCGTTTTTTTTTTTTTTTTTTTGCTTGCTCTGACAGCTCCTAAGCAAGCGGCTTAAAGCGACCTGCTTGCAGATCCGGCCCTGCGGTGATCCGAGCGGTTCCCTGGCTGCTCGGGGTGGTTATGGCATTGGGTGGGGTAGGGATGCCAGGGGCAGCGGGGGGCAGTGTGAGGACGGGGGGGGACACGAGCCCATGGGGTCCAGCATCACCCTTGCAAGAGGCCTGGGGGATTTGGAGTGTGCTGGAAAGTGTGACGAGAAGTCAGGTGCTCTGGCACGCTGATCCCAAAGGAAAAGTGCAGGAGTGCTGGAAAGGGGCTGGAGGTGCCAGGACACCTCTTTTTTAAGGTCTTCCTAGGGCTCGTGTGCCGGGGGGGGGCTGAACCTGCAGTGCTGTGATGCTGGGATGCCCAGGATGGGGCTCAGCCAGCTGCATTTCGGACTTATCCTGTGAGTCCCTGACAAGGCCCTGTCCTGTCCCTGTCCTCCCTGCACATCCTCCCTGTATCCTATTCCTGCCGCTGGGGAAGAGGCTGGGAGAATTTCACCTTGCCCCTTGCTGTGCAGGTGGTGCCTCTCCAGACAGGCCTCCCTGTTTTAAGGGCAGGGCCACCTGGGGACACCCAGAGCCTCCCGAAGAGCTCGAAGCAATGCTCATCCCCCAGGAAGAACCTTTCACTACTAGAAACCTTAAAAAATAAAGAATCCCCCCCAGCAATGAGCCCAGTGGCTTCACTTCCCAGCTCTCCCTGTGCCCCTGACCCCAAAAAGAGCAGAGATCCCAGTGAAGACTCCGTGGAGGCAGCAAGCGCCATCGATTTTCCATGGAAGGCGCCCGGAGAGGACGGTGATGGACGGCGGGGCAGCGAGCTGAGACGGATGCGCCAGGAAGGGCCGTTGCTTCCCCACGGCCGGGACTGCGGGAGCCAGGGCCAGGCCAGGAAAAAAAAAAGCAAGCGGAAGCCATCAAGGTGGAGGAAAGGAAGCGAGGAAGAAGAAGCAGAGGCCGAAGGGCTCTGGCGAAGCAGCCATTAGGAAAGTGCTGATGCAGAGGTCCGCCGGTGCCGGCGACGCCGGGAAGAGTTGGAATATTGGAATAGTTGCTGTTCGCGGACAAAGGCGGTAGGAGGGAGTGGAGCTTTGCAGAAGCTGGAGCCTGTCTCGCTGGGCGTCTGTGTTTCATTCCCTGTCAAAAGGGAGAGGGAGGGAGGGGGTGGGGGGGGGCGGAAAGCAGGGAAGCGCCGAGCTGCGGCGCTCGCTCAGGATCAGATAGCAAGAAAACCAATAGCAGGGAGGAAAAAAAAATAAATAAAGAAGCCCGAACCAACCCTCCCTCCACGCCTGGAGCCGCCAGGTCGCTGCCAACTCCACAGCGCAGCGGAGCGCCGGGGAAGGGCCGGAGCGCGGATGTCCCTTTCGCAGCCATGGGGCCACCAGCTTGTCACCGAGCCCGCAGAGCCCGGGCGAAGCCCCTGAGGGCGCGGGGGGAGCTTGAAGCTAAATTCACCTGAGTCTGGATCTCTTCTCGCTCGCTGGGATTTATTTATTTATTTATTAATTTTTCTTTTTTTCTTTCCCCCCTCCGGAGAAGACTGGAGGGGGGGAGGCGGCAGGAGGAAACCGAACCAACAATAACTAAAAAAAAACAAACAACATTTTTTTTTTTCTTTTTCTTTTTAAAGTCTCCCTCTTTTTTATTTTTATTTTTTTGGAAAGAAGAAGATTTTTGTTTCTCCCCCCCGCCCTCCGGCGGGTGGCGGCAATGGAGGGGCTGGGGCTGCGCCCGAGGAGCAGCAGCCGATCGGCGGCGGCCGGCGGAGCGGAGCG
>VZSV01000059.1:3637437-3659747 GCA_013398735.1 Nothocercus julius | reverse complement strand
AAAAAAAAAAAAAAAAAAAAAAAAGCGAATCCCTGCAGCGGAGCGGCCGTTCTGTGTGTCCCTCCGTGCATGTCCAGCAGGACGGGGAGCGGCTCCGTCTGACTCGAAATTCTCAGTGTTCGTTAAAGTTGGAGAGGGAGAAAGCCTCGATAAACCAAGGAGGAAAACTCGGGAGAGGAAAACTTGACCCGAGTGGAGATTGCCCATCTGGGTCTGCAGGTAGATCTGAGCATCCCGGAGCATTTGCGATGCAAACGGATGCGTCTGGACTCCAGCATGGGGAGATGTTGGGTGTGGAAGGTGGAGGGCACAGGGGTCCCATTCCAGGGCTGGGGCAGTTTGGGCACCGGGACAGTTTGGGGAGGATGAGGCTGCTTTATGTAAGGGGAACACACGGGGCCGTGTCTCGCTGCGCTGATCGAGCTCGGGGCGCCGACCACCCGCCCCCGGGCCTCCGTGTAATGGAAAGGACGAGCTTGTCCCTGCGTGTCCGCAGGCTCTGGAGCTGATTGTGGGAATCGAGCGTATCGAGCGGGCCGGCGGGTGCTGAACGGCTCGTCCGGCCCGGCCGGGCTCGCTGCAACGCGCCTGCGGACGGGGGTCCTGCCCCAACGGGGGGCACGGTGTCCCCAGCTCCATGGTGCCGCTTCTCCTCCTGCAGCCCCCCTTGCAATCCCGGCTGGAGGTGCTGGGGGGGTAGGATATACCCAGGAGTCCCCCCTGTGCCGAAGGCACCAGGACGGCTCTGTGTCCCCCAACCACTGTGATCCCATCCTAGGACTTGGCTGGCAAAAACACATCTGTGACTGCAGGTGGCTGCATTTCCCAACGGATGCGTTGGGAAAGTTGCTGCTCCGGACATCTGTCCCAAGCAAGTGCCTTCCAAGGGCCTTCTCAGAGCGGCTGCTCATCGGCCGTGTCCTCTCCCAGCCCTGCGCCTGGGGACAGAGGTCCGCTCCCCACGGCTCCGTGGTCTCCAGGGGTGCTCGGGGGTCGGGCGGGCGCCGCGGTGCCGGGCAGGGCTCCATCTGGCACGGGCAATGAGAACCAACGGAGCCGACTCCGAGCGTCCCTTATTTATATCCCTGCATGGAGCTCGCAGCGTGGCCTGGCCACGGGGACAGCGCAGGGACGGGGTCCCCAAAGGCAGCCCCTCAGCCCTGCGCTCTGTGTCCACCGGTGCCGCGCGCTTCCCGGAACCCGGAGCTCTGCTCCCTTGCTTTCCGGGGAGAAAAGACCAGGCTCCCGAGCAGGCGGTGACGGCCGTGTCCTTGTTTTCTCCTTGCAGAGTCTCTCACGGGACCCGCTTGGTGACACCGCGGCCGAGACGAGCAAACTTGGGACTTCTCCTCCAGCACAAACGAATCTGGGGGGTGGGCAGGGGTGGGCCAGGGGGGCACCAGCAGCCAGAAGACCCTTCTCCTTCACCGTGGGCTTGGCTCAGGGATGACCGCGGGCCGAGTCAACCCTTATAGCATAGTGTCCTCCGAGGAAGACGGCCTGAGGTTGACCACCATGCCAGGTATCAACGGCTTTGGCAACGGGAAAATCCACACGAGGAGGAAATGTAGGAACAGGTTTGTGAAGAAGAACGGCCAGTGCAACGTGGAGTTCACCAACATGGATGACAAGCCGCAAAGGTACATTGCAGACATGTTCACCACCTGCGTTGACATTCGCTGGAGATATATGCTATTGCTCTTCTCGCTGGCATTTTTGGTGTCCTGGTTATTGTTTGGCCTGATTTTCTGGCTAATTGCACTCATTCATGGAGATCTAGAAAACCCAGGTGGAGACGATACCTTCAAGCCTTGTGTTCTGCAGGTCAATGGCTTTGTGGCTGCTTTTCTGTTCTCCATTGAGACCCAAACGACTATTGGTTACGGATTCCGCTGCGTGACAGAGGAGTGTCCGCTTGCCGTCTTCATGGTGGTCGTGCAGTCCATCGTGGGGTGTATAATAGACTCTTTCATGATTGGTGCAATAATGGCAAAGATGGCCAGGCCCAAAAAACGGGCGCAGACATTACTTTTCAGCCATAACGCGGTAGTGGCAATGCGAGACGGAAAACTCTGCCTGATGTGGAGAGTTGGGAACCTCCGGAAAAGCCACATAGTAGAAGCCCATGTACGAGCTCAGCTAATTAAGCCCAGGATCACAGAGGAAGGGGAATACATCCCGCTCGACCAAATAGACATTGATGTGGGCTTTGACAAAGGCTTGGACCGTATTTTCTTGGTGTCCCCCATCACCATTCTCCACGAGATCAACGAGGACAGCCCCTTGTTCGGGATCAGCCGCCAGGACTTGGAGACGGACGACTTTGAGATCGTGGTCATCCTCGAGGGCATGGTGGAAGCCACGGCCATGACGACGCAGGCTCGGAGCTCCTACCTGGCCAGCGAGATCCTGTGGGGCCACCGCTTTGAGCCGGTCTTGTTCGAGGAGAAAAACCAGTACAAAGTAGACTATTCCCACTTCCACAAAACCTACGAGGTCCCGTCCACGCCCCGTTGCAGCGCCAAGGACTTGGTGGAGAACAAATTCCTCCTGCCTAGCACCAACTCCTTCTGCTACGAGAACGAGCTGGCCTTCATGAGCCGCGACGAGGAAGAGGAGGACGACGACAGCAGGGCTTTGGATGACCTGAGCCCGGACAACAGGCACGAGTTCGACCGGCTCCAGGCCACGATAGCGTTGGATCAGCGGTCGTACAGGAGGGAGTCGGAGATATGACTCTTGGCCCTTCCACTAACTTTGCCGAGGGTATTTTTTTTCTCCTCCTCTAATCTCTTCCCCTACAACCCGCTCAAATTATGCAGAACAATGCAAGTGCCATAGGAATGCTTGAGAAATTAGTATTGTTCTTAGTTTTAAGTTTCATTGCAATAACCACTGGCCGGGCTGCAGGAGGGCAGGGGCGGCCGTGCAGCGCCCGGGGCGCTCCGGGCGCCGGGAGCCCGCGGGCCCCGCGCACAGGCGGGCAGGAGCGGAGCACGGCGCGAGCCAGAAAGAGGAAAGATCAGGAAACAAATCTCTTCTCTTTCTTTTTTTTCCTTATTCCTTTTCCATTGTTCCCCCTTTTTTTAACTGAGCAACAGCAACAAGAGAAAGGGGCTCCCTGGACAGGCAGTGCGATTCCGTCGCACGAGAACACTTGAAATAACCCGCAACGCTAACGTGCTCCTTTTTAATTTGGGAAAAAAGGGCAGTGGGGCGGGCAGGGAGGCGAGAGGGTTTTTAAGTTTTTCAGCATAATGTTTGGGAGACTGTTTACCAAAATAATAATTCATAACAACAACAATAATAATAATATTCAATCTGAAAGAAAGTGATTTGGTATTTTGTAAAAATGAGCAAGGAATAAATAAGCCCCTGGGATTCTTTACAGGGGCAGATGTAAGAGTGAGGAGTCAAGTTTTTATCAGTTTTGGGGGTTTTTCTCTTTCCCTGGTCCGGCTTCATGGGCAGGGAGATGGCGAAAGTGGTCAGAGCTCCATGGCAGGGAAAGCAATAGGGAAGTAATAGGAAACTAACAGGGAAAAGCCAGTCTGCAATCAAAAGAATCCTGGGAAACACAATAATTAGCCAATTCCAGGAAATATTTGTCCTCAGTCTGGAGGTGGTGTCTGAAGGCAACCCGTAAGTGAGGCCATGGCTAAAGAGAAGGGACAAAAAGCACAAAGAGCGGTTGGGAGAGTGCGGGAATTGAGGGCTTTTCCCGGTGTATGGATCAATTTGGTAATTTCCCCTTGAACAAATCAGGCATTTCTAAAGTGGAAATGCACGGGAGATCTGTCTTACTCGCTCGCACTTGGAGCCAGGGCTGCTCCAGCGCCAGGTTGGTGTTCCAGAATTGCCCGTTCCTGCAGGAATTTGCTCCTTGCCGAGTCCCGGTGCATTGTGCCTTAGGGAAGTGCAGTGGCCCCGTGGCAGGGGGGACCTGGCTTTGCATTTGGCAAAGGGATTTTGGGGTGTTGGGAGGGTCAATAATTCGGCACCGGGGCTCACACTGTCCGTTGGGGCAACTCTTGGGGTTTTTGGCTAAAGGAGAAAATTGCTTCTCCGCAGCCAGTGCCAGGGCTGGGGGAGGAAGGGGCCGTTTTGGGGCTCCACGGGGCAAATCCAGCCTTGCAGCACAGGGGCGGCGCAATGGGGAGAGGAGATGCAGAGAGATGTTGTGTGCGCACTACTTATTTATTTTTTTAAAGAAAAGATGCTTTTAAGTGGTTTTAGGTTCTTTTGAATAAAATAATAATTATATATATATATATATATATATAAAAAAAAGGTGCACATCTTGCTGCTGTAGGGTCCTCAGAGGGTTAATTTCTTTATAAATATATATATATCACAGTAAATATTTGTACAAAAACAAAAGATAACTAGAGATGTCTTTAAGTAAATTATTACTTTAAAATAAAATAAAAGAAATATATGATTGTACAGTGTTACCTGGGAGAATAGAATAATATATACAGATGTATTTTTAAACTACTGTGTAGGAGGCTGGGAAGGGGAGAGCCGGCGGCCAGTGCAGGGAGTTGCATTTCGGACCCTCTCCGAGCCCCTGTGAGCCGGGTTCTCTTCTCTAGACTGTATAGCCCTAGGCGTGCAACATGCTGTTACATAATGTATAAATATTATTTTTGCCTACCTGCGAGTGCTCGGAGCTACTGATCTTTTCACTACCATCAGGGATCGTTAGAGGGCTGCCCGGACACTTCCCTTTCGGCGACTAATGGGTTGTCTTATTGCATTAATTTTCTAAAGAGGGAGAGGGAAATTTGAAAGCAAACCAGAAGCCAAAGCGCCGTGTTGGTTCAGGGCACATGGGGAGGAGGGTGATGACGGCAGGGCGAGAAAACCCTTTTTGGGGAGTTCTGCCCTTGCAGCCGAGGCAGTTGTGCCCCTGTGAAGCCGTTTCCTGCGAGCCAGGGACGTTGCACTTGATCCTTGGAGGACCGCGGGTGTCCAAGGAAGCAAAGACCCTGCTAATGCCTTTGGCCCGTGGCCCGGTAGGGTGCCCAGTGCCAGGGATGAGGCTGTTGTGGCCATGACCATGGGCAGAAAGGTCCCTGTCCCCCTGGCTCAGCCACGGGAGAGCATCCGAAGAGCATCCCTCGCCTCCCCTTCCCGCACCGCGCTTCCTGGACGGGCTCCAAGCGGGACCTGTCAAGCCGAGCTGGAGCGTCCCCAGCCACCCCGGTGCCCTTAGGGCAGGGACAAGCACTTGGCACTTCACCTTCCACACGTCGGCACCCGCTTGACCTTCAAACCTTTTGTAGGGAATGAATGCAGAGCCACCTTTTCTATCTTTAATAAGGCAGAACAAATAGGTTTATTTTTAAACCCTCCTGCTCTTTCCTTCTCCCTTGTGCTGACAACCAAAATAGTCCCCCCCGCCCCCTACCATCCCCATCCCAGCTCCCACCCGCTCTCCCTCCCCTCCGAATTCAGGGATGCTGCCGTGGGAGGGGGGGATGCCCAGGGCCGGATCCAGCCCTGCTCGGCCTGAACAGCTGTGCACATCTGTCCCCAGGGCTGCGCTTGGCCCGTGTGGCTCCTTGGGGACCGGTGGCCCTTTTGTAGGGGCCACTCGTCTACTGGGAGCCCTGGTGTCCCCAAGGGGAGACGCAGTGGCCACCTGCAGCAGGGGAGACGTCGGCAGGTGCCATGGAAGTCTCGGCACTTTTGCCACCTCCGGGGTTTCTCTGTGGCATTGCACATATATTTGGGATATATGTGACAATGTGTATATATATTTGTAAAATGTATTTCAAATGACAGAACTGGCCAATTTTATGTTCTTTTAAATATATTATATATATTATATATAAGAGTCTCCAAAAGATATAAATAGCCTAGAGAAAATAATATAAATATGTAATAAATGTATTTTGATCTATTTAAAACACCTCGAGTCACGCTGTTATGTTTGAAAGACCCCAGCAGCTCTCTGGCCAGGGCGCTTTTTGAAAGCCTTTTGCCTGCATGTGGCCACGGGGCGCAGCAGGCTCGGAGCGCGGCTCCCTCCAGCGATGCCGGGGCTGGGAAAGGCACCCGGAGACCGGGCAGGAGCCAGGCAGCCCTCCAAGAGTGCCCAGAAAATCTTCCCCAATGACCTTCGTCGCCCTTGGGCTGCAGGAGGATCTGTGTCCTAAGGGCATCGCCGTCGCCAGGGACACCTTAAAGGTCTCTAATGGGACGTCCTGGCCAAAGTAAATCAAGGCACGCGCGGTGGACGCTATTTGTGGAGAGGTCAAGCGCCTTGTGGACACGGACACCATGGATGAGCCATGCGGGATATTCCAGCTTGCTTTTGCACGCGGGTATTGCATGGGACACAGGCTTGTGTAGCAAGAGGAGTTATTAATGCTAATATCCAGAGTGGTCCCAGATCTGCATCCCGAGTGGTGGCCAGCGGCCACTGGTCCCCTGGGCCGGCCGGCTCCATCCTTTGCTCCGTGGGGAGGCTCCATGTGTAACAAATCCCTGCTGGCCGCTGACGCCAGTCACCGAATATGGGGCCAAGGAGAAGCGTGATTTAAGAGTGCAGCCCGCTTAATTTATCAACGAGGAAGACTGAGAGGTGACTTGATTGCAGCATTTGTCATGGGGAGAAAACACTGGTACAAAGAGGTAACTTAATCTAGCAGGGAAAGGCATAATAACAACCTCTTCCTGGAAGCTGCAGCCAGACAAATCTATCTTAGAAATAAGGAGCGATCTTTTAATAATGATTAGCTATTAGAACAAGCTACCAATCTCTGTCTCTTAATGCCTCTAAATCTGGACCAGATGCTTTTCTGGAAGCTTTTCTCTTGCTACAGAGAAGAGCGGAGGTGCCTGGGGAAGGCAATGGCCTGTTAGGGATGCGCTGGAGGGGAAGCATCCCGGCTATCTCCTAAAACGCAGGCTGGGAACGGCACAAAAAAGAGCCCAAAAGCAGCTGCAAAAGGTTCTGGTGCCCGGGCTCTCAGCGTTGGCTTTCCTGCTTGAGGGCGCTTTGCACGGCGAAAGGCATCGCTCCGTTTGGGGAAGCGTTTGGCGATGCCCAAGGCCGGAGCTCCCAGGGAAAGGTTTGCACTGCTGGGCACTGCCTCCCGGAGTGGCTGGTTGGAGCGGGATTCCTGGGGAGCCAAGGCGGCTTTTAACAGCCCCGGTGCCTTTGGTTGCCGCCTGGGATCCGAAGTTTTGCCCTGTGGTCACAGGCACTTGGAGAAGCCCTGAATCCGGCCAAATTCCCTCGCAGCCCCGGGGCCGGCGCAGCCTGGCGCCTGCCGCTCCGGGCGCCTGCTGGGCTGGTACCCTGGGGATGCTCCGGGTTCAGCGCCTCCACGTAACCATGGCAACCTGGTGCCGCATTTCTGCTCTCCTCCAGCAATTTGCCTTTTCCTCCTCTGCCAAGGTGGACCCTCTCCATCCCCTCCTCGCCTCCTCTCCCCCTGCCCTCCTTTCCCCCCAGGATCCTGTTCCCGGTGCTGGGTTTGACGGGGTGGAGAAGGGTTTTCCTTGCACTTGGTGTTAAAAGCCCAGCCTCAAGGTTAAAGTCTCAAATTTTACTTTTTTTTACATGCAACAGGCTTGTGGTAGCAACAAGAGCCCGGTGTGCAAATACAAGATGTTCACATCCCTTTCCCAGCGTTCAGCGCATCCGGCATCCGCGCTAGCGGACACACTGGTCCCAATCTGGGTGCTTGCCGGGCTCCCATCCCCTTGTCCGCGCCATTCCCGGCGCTGCCAGCCGCCGCTCCCGGCGGAGCGCCGCTCCTGGCCGGCGGCTGACTCAGCCCCAGATGGTCCCCGCGTTTCAGTTACATAACGGCGCCTCTTCCCGGGGGCCGGCGGCGCGGCGAGGAGGTGGCGGTGGGGGCGAGGGAGGGAACAGAGCTAGAAATAACGCCTGGCAGCTCCGGCAGCGCGCGGATGCATCCGGCCCGGCCGCGGGCTGAGCCCCGGACCACGCGGCACCGATGCTCCCGGACACATCGGGAAGCTGCTGTTTGCTTCTCTTAAGGGGATGTTTCGGGTGACCTCTGACCACCGTGGAAATCTGCTGGTCGGAATGCCAGCCCTGTCCGTGGGTGTCCCGGCTCCCTCCGGCTGCAGGTCTCTGTGCAGCCCCAGGGCACATCCCTGGGCAGCAGCTCCCGCCTGGATTTAGGGGAATCTGTGGCTTAGGCCGCCAGGGTCTGACCAGCCAAAAATTGGTAAAAATCAGAATATCCGTAGCTCAAATCCAGCTTAAGAGTCAAACCAATCATCCAAACCATCTGCCTCGCCATGGAAGATAAGACTACTTTTATTGTTTCCATAAGCTGCTAAGCAGCTTTCCACTGAAGAAAAAAAAAAAAAGGAACAAGCCTTTTCTGCCGGGACATTTGCCGCAGTGGGATGGGACCCCAGCGAGGTCCCACTCTGAGGGGCCAGGGGAGCAGGGAATGGTCCCACTCTGCTCGGCCAGGGCAGCAGCAGCTCCCATTGGGATCTCAGCCTGACCAGGGAGCCGGAGGACAGAGGCTTTGCCGGATGGTCGCTCTGGGCCCGGCTGTGTCGCATCCCGGGCAAGCAGCTGACGAGGGAGGGCTGCCGGCACCGGCTCCTCTCCGAGAGATGCTCAGGCTCCCCTGGAGGCTCCGGCACGGAGGCCGATGCGCCCCAGGCGTAATCAGAGCTGCCCGGGCTGCTGCCCACCTGACCTTCTCCCAAGGTATTATTAGCCCGGCCGAGCCAGGCGCTTTCCGCACGGAGCCCTCCAGCCGCAGGCGGGATGTGCCGTGTGCGGGCGCGCGGAGGAGGGCGGCCGCAGCGCCCGGCTCGGCCCCGCAGCTGCACGAGGCTGCCGATCCCGCCGGCCTCGCAAATTCCTCCTCGGGTACGCGAGACTGTGTCCGAGTTAGCGGCTTTGGATCGGTGCCTGCTCAGAAAGGGCTCCCTCTGTTAACCCGTCTGCTCAGTATCCTGGGAAGCAGCTGCCGTGCACTTTACCCACTCCCAAAGCGTCATCCCAAGCCGCATCGCTGCAGCCTCCAAGGCTCCAATACAAGCTGAGGTCTCTGTTCCCACCCTTGGCAGCTCCAGGGTGTGAAAGCATCCGGCGCCTGCCACGGCCTCGGCTGACATCCTTCCCGACTGCCAGGATCACCCCTCAGCCCACTGATTTCCACAAGGGGCCGTGAAGGGAAAGAAAAGACATAAATCGTGTTATTTGTCCCCAGCCCGAGCAGGCAGGGGCTGTGCTTGAGCTGAGGACCCACCCGGGGTGCCGTGTCGCTGTGGTCTGCGTGCGTGGGTCCGTATCGGAGCACGAGAACTTAATGCAGCCACCAAGCCGTCCTCGCCTAGAAATAAGAAAGGAAATGGAGCGCTCAGAACAGCAACCACCGAGCCAAAGGGAAGCGCTCCTCCAAAGGCAGCCCTGCTTTTCTATGTCTCCTTTTAGGTGTGTGGCAGCGAGATCGTCCTCCTCTCCCCCCGAGAGCGGCACAGCGTGGCCGCTCACAGGAGTCCACACGGGATTTGCTCTTTCCCCTGCAAAGCCCAGCTCAGATCCCGGCTCCCGGCAGCTGCTGCTGCAGAGAGGCTCCGTTTCCACTCACCAAGTGCCTTCGCAGCAGCGTGGGGCATTTCCCCCACTGCGGGAGGAGGGAGCCCAGGGCTGACCCCGTCCTTTGCTGGGCTGCCCCGCTGGGACCCGGTTCGGGACACCCCACCAGCTCTTAATTAGGGAGAGCTGCAATGAGGGGCAACGCAGCAGAGCGGAGAGCAGCGGCCCTTGGCTGCCGCGCGGCGCGAGAGCTCAGGGTCGCCCGCGCTCGCCCGGCTGGACGCGCAGCCCTGGCGGCGGCGGCGCAGCGAGCGGGGAGCTCGGCACAGCCCCGGCTGCGCCTCGTTCTCCATGTCCCCGGGTGGCGCTCGGAGATGCGACGGCCGCAGAACGTCACGGGGCACCGGGCGACCTGCTGCGCCGGAGAAGTGACCGGCGGAGGCCACGTTCCCACCTGTGTGTGCATGTCCATCCGTTCTCAACACTGCAATAACCCATTTGGGTGTCATCAGGATGATGTAAAGATGCATCCAGCTCCCTGGATCCCAATACTGGAAATCCCCAGCAATCCAGGGAAATGTAGCAGGAAGGCACTGGCTGGTTCAGTCCCCTGCAGCTGTTTGATTCCAGGCAAGAGTTGCCAGAGGAGCCCAGAGATTTCCATGCACCACAAACCATAAAGCAGCCCCTGGAGCCCCAGCGTCGATATAAGATCCGTTTGCACATGACAAAAAGCCACAGAAACCTCACGGCAAGGCCGGGATTTTCCCTCGGGCCCTGCTCCACGTGCAAAGCTCAGCCGGGCCGGAGACGACCTGCTGGGGTGGCCTCGGCTCCTGGCCCAGGGACCTCCAGCACCGCCAGCACCTCCGGTTCGGCCCCGGCCCCTCTCCTGAGCTCCAGAATTCCCTGTTTTGTCCCACGGGCACTGCCGGCTGCTGAGCCCCCGGACCTCCGTGCAGCCAGTGGGTGGTGGCCACCCCATCCGCTCCCCGGATTTTGATTAACTCCAGGCTCCTCGCAGCTCCCGTGGGAATGGAAACCTCCCTGAAGCAGATTGCTTCCAGCTGCCGGAGGACGCGGCGAGCAATGCCGGCAGCCAAGCGGCTCTGCCGAGCCCACGGAGCGAGGCCAGGAGGGTCCTTGTGCCCAAAGCCCCTCCGCGTGGCTGAGGATGCCCCTGGAGCCCATGGGAGCTTCCTGCCACATCCAGAGAGCCGTGCCCAGGGCCTCTCCATCGGACCGTATTGCTGGGATATGTTCTCCCTGCTGGAGACAGCTCTGTGGGGTCCTTTTAGAAGGGGATATTTGGGAGTCAGGGCAAGGAGGCTCCAGAAATCCCTGCTCAGGACCGTGGCCAGTCAGGGATAGTTTTGCCCTCACAGATGGCTCTGATCCAGGCTTTGAACATGTTCGGAGCTCTCATGACCCAGATTTTGGGTTGATTTATAGCTGGGGTTGGGAAGTTCAGCTCCGAATGCTGGTTGCCGGTTTTATCCGCGGAACACAGCTGACCACTGCGTGCTGCAAATCCACCCCTTCCCCATGGACCTGAGAAGGGCCAAAACCCCCTTCGAACATCCTCCCAGCCAGGCAGGACCACGAATCCAGCCCCTGCCCCCAGCCTCCGCATCCTGGTGCTCGCGGGAGCCACAAGGAGCTGAAGAGACCCCAGAGATGCTCAGTGCCCATCAGATGAGGTCCGTAGGAAGGAAACGTTCCCAGCTGAAATGCAGGAGCACCCGTTTCCATAGCCCAGCTTCAAGGAGAGTTTGTGTCCTGCCAGGAGCTCCGGCCAGGGGCTTGAGCTGGGAGGCTGCTCAGGGGGAGCAACTGTTGCCCAGCTGCCGTTTTGAAAGAGAAAAATGTTTGAAAAAACATCAGGATGTGTCTTTCTGAGTGACCCGGTGGTGGCTGGTTCGCAGATGACGTTGCCAACATGAGTCGTCCCAAAAGTTTCCTGGCTGAAGGAATTTTCCACTTTTCATCCCAAGTCCAGGGGAAAGCAGGAGATGGGGCCTCAGCAGCACTGAGCCCTGGGCAGCCCTATGTGACCCCTCCAGCCCTGTCCTCTCCGCCACTAAATTCCCATCCTAATCTGACCTGAATTTAGGATGAAGAAGCACCCTTGGTATTAACTAACCCCCCTCAGCCCCACCGGGCAGCCCGGATGGCTTTGGCATTGCCGCAGATCCAGGGTGTCTGGTGCCCTCGGACATCCCATTGGCTTGGGAGGTGTTTATGGAAGGAAACATCCTCCTCGTGTTCCCTGGCTTCCCACCCTGGCAGGGCTGGGGCGCTGGCTGATGTGTCACCCGGCCAGCAAGGGCTGCCGTGGCTTCACGACAGGCCATAATTCACTGAAGAGCCTGGAAAAACACCAGGTCTCTTCCATCATCAGCTGCCCTGGCCTGGGAGCCATTGGAGATGCTTCCCCAGGTCTTGATTCCAAAGCAAAGCCACCCTTGGTGACCACCTGGATAGTTACAAAGTGAAGTTACGGAACCAGAGCTCAGCCGAGAGCCTTGGCATCCCTTGGACTCCCCGGGAGGATCCCTTCTCCCAAGGGCCGGCCTCCGGAGCGGTCCGGATCCGGATCCGCGCGCTCCTCGGTGCTGTGCCCACAGCGGCCGCTCCCGGGCTCCGTCACCTGCTCGTTGCCTCCTGCTCCAAGGCTGGACAAAAATAAAGCTGGGAGCGCAGGGCCCTGCTGGCAAGCGCGGCCGGGACCCGATGCACGTTCCGATGACTGATCGGGGAGAAATGCGGCTCTTCCCTCCCGCGCTTCCCCAGCCTCCCGCTGCGGAGCACCCGGGGCTCCGGTTCCGTTTGCTCCCTCGCCGCAGCAGCAAAGGGCATGTTTTTCTCCCCCATCGAAATTTTCATGTTGATAGAAGGTTCCTTCCTTGTGGGTGAGGCTAAAGTTTCCGCAGGGCTTATTTTTCCTTGGAAGTTTCTACTTGCTCATGTAGGAGGGCCAAAATAAAAAACCCTCTCCTCCCACCTTGGACCTGGAAAAGTCTGAACCCCCAGCAGCGTGCAGAGCCCCTTCCCTGCAGCTCTTCAAGCCTGGCATCCCCACACGGCACCACGCGGCTTCCCAGCACGCAAACAACTATCCGTGGGAGGTCAGGCAGAGGCCTGCCAAGCTCATTTCACTTGTGACCTAAGTTGGCGCTCGGTTCCGGAGTATGAAAAAATAAACCAAGTGAAGCAGTGATGGCTTCGGGCAGATTGTGGGATGGGGGGGACACTGCAGATTCCCACTGCGATCAGGGCCTGGGGGGCACCGCGACTTTGCAACCTGAGCCAAGCCGAGCTGCTGCGGGGACTCCCCATCGGCAGCCAAGGGGGTCCCAGCTGCACATGCTGGGGCTCCGTGGGAGAAAACGGCTCCAAAGTGTCCCCGAGCTGGGGGCATTCACAGAGTAGCCCCTTGCGCCCGTGGCTTGGCAGGGGGACAAAATGGGAGGACGTGCCAGATTTGGGGAGAAAGCCGGCGGCAGCGCGGCGGCCCTGCAGGAGGCAGGAGCACAGCCCTGGAGCATCCCATTCCCACCGGTGCCAGCTCTCCAAGTGGTCCCCTAGCTCCAGGCGTCTCGGTGCTCTGCGGCCACATCCTGACCGCGTGGACCGGTGTCACCGATGATCCTCCTGCCACCCCCGGCCGTGTGTGGCGATAGAGCAAGGCCATGGGACGCGCAGCACCCCGGTCCCCGCGCGGCGGGACACAGACATCCCACCCGCCCCGGCGCTCCGGCTTCCCACCCTTCTGCCCCGGGCCTGGCTCCACTCGCCCCCTTCCCAGGCCATACCTGGTGCTGCCTCCCGAAGGCGTCATGACTTCACTGCCTATTTTTATCCAGCCCACTGCTAAGTAAAAGCAGAGTTGACACTGGCTTTTGTAGGAAAAAAAAAAAAAAAAAGGCATTTTTCTTATTGTGTGGGAAAAGATCCCCGGGTTGGGTTTTCTTTTTCTTCCCCCTTAACTTGGAGATCTCCCAAAGCAAACAAGTGCAGTTAACTGGAAAATAGGATGATTCACCAGTCCCATGGGCAGATGGTACCCGGGTCCTCTATTCTGAAGCTCCTGGCAAGCGAAAATGCCCCTTGTAATACCTAAAAGAAGCTGCCAGCGCTGCACCCGGGCAGGGACGTGTCCGCAAGGGCGCAGGTCTCCAGTGACCTCCTGCCCATGCCCGGGCCACCTGCGTGGTCCGGAGGGGCAGTGTGGGGAGCTGGATGCCCGCGCTCCCCAACGTGGGATGCGTGGGGATGGACGCGGGGCGGGGGACTGACAAGGGTTGCACCCCTGGGGACACTCTGTGCATGGCGCACGGGGCTCCGTCCCACAGCAGAGGCCCCGCGGCCGCGCCGGGAGCCGAGCTGTGCCCGGGTGCCTCCTCCTGCACGGAGCATCTGCCGCGCCGTGTCCTTGCTCGGGGGCCGCGAGAAGATGCTGACGCTGGCAAAGGCCGGCCGGGAGGTCCCCAGGGCTGGGCGAGCAGGGGGCAGCTCTAATGAGCCGCTGTCCGGCCGCCGCAGCCTCCGGCACGAGCCGCGGGGAGGCCGCCGGCTTGGCGGGGTGACGCGAGCCCCATCTGGACAGGGCAGGAATCAGCCACCCTTCCCAGCAACGGGCAAAGCCTCTTTTGAGAGGCTCCCAGCTCCTCCTCCCTCCCCTGGATGGCAGGTCCAGCCAAGCTTACGGATCCTTGTCACATTCCCTTTAAAGATGACTGCAGAGCCGGGTTTTGGGTGCCCAGCGGCGGGTGAACCATTCCCTTCCGAGCTGCTGGATCCTGCCAGCCATCGGGCTGCATTCCGGGTCTGCCTTTCCCTGCACAGGCTGGGAGGCCAAATTCCCAGCACTGTAAAATTCCCCCTTGGAAGCTTTTTGGCTGTTTGAGGCCTGGGTTATTTCTGGCTGCGACTGGCGCTCGACTGAAGTGCTTTTCACGTGCTGCGTCGCAGGGCAGGGACAAACAGCGAGCTCGGCTCTGTGTCCTCGGGGACAGCCTTGCTGCCAGGAGCCACACGAGCCCCTCGGTGGGGACCAGCTCAAGGCTGCAGGCCAGCGGTGCATGCGAGTTGCTTCCTTTTACCCTTAAATCAGGACTTGGCAGTCCCAAGAGGATAAAACCTGCCACCCAAATGAGGGATGCAGCGGCCAGGACACACTGGGTGGTCTCCAGGCCACATTGCACCCTGGAAAGGGCAGGGATGTCCTCTTTGACTGGCCTGGCCACAGTCGGGAGTGGTGATGTGGCACCCAGGAGCCCAGACTGCCCTGCAGCCTCCCATCTCACCCCATACTCAGTGCCCGGGGTCTCCTAGCTTGGATCGTGCTGGGACAGTCACCACCTGAGCCACAGCAACCTGGGGGCCACGAGGTGTCTGAGGACCCTCTGGTCAGACCCCAGCCCACGTTGGTCCCTGCCTTGTGATGGGAACAGAGATCTCACTCCAGCTCTGTTCTGCCCCTGCTCCTGCCCTTCCTGCCCGAGTATCCCCAGGGCTTGGGGACCTGCTCTGTCACCAAAGGGCTCTTCCATTTCAGAGACCTTTCACACTATTGCTAACAACCACCCCACGACTCTAGGGGAGGGAACGAGGTGCCAGCAGACAAGGGAACGCAAGACCACGGCACGAGACAGTGTCACAGGCGTCTCCTCGTGTCCCCACACTGTTGCACCTCCCGCCTCTCCCATCAGATGCTGTTTTTGCCCTGGCAGCTAATAACAAACCGTGCCCAGCGCTAGGTCTGGCTGGAGCTCCCCTGCAGCGCTTCAGCCTCCCGGCATCAATCCATCGCCCGGACTCAGTGTCAGAAGTGCATCATGGAAAACAGTATTGATCCTGCAAGGTGGTGAGTTAATTTGAAGGCTCTAATGAGGCAGTGATTTAACCTTATTACCCAAAGGTAAGTAGAGCTGGGTGCCCTGTCCTGGGAGGAACCTGCTTCTGCTGCTGCCCAGTCTCTTCTCTTGAGGGAAGGTGCCTCCAGGGACACCTTGGCCTTGGGGCAGGGCTGGGGTGGTTGTGTCCTATCATGTCCCATGGTTAGGATGTCCAGGAACTTGATCGAGCTTGAGGTTGCAAGGGAATTTATATCCCAAACGACCCTCAGGGAGGGCCACATCTCTCTGCACTGCTCTCTCCAGCACTTCTCCCCAGCTCCTGGTTTCTTCCTCCCCACCTGCCTTTAGGAAGCCATGTAGTGTCGAGTTAATGCCCTGTGTGAAACCAGCTCATCCCGGCTTCCCAGGAGGGCAGGAAACTCTGGGGAAAGCCCCTATTAGGAGATGTGCAGTCTGACACTGATCCACCTGAGGCCCACGATCAGTTATTTAACTCAGTTTCCCCATGGATATTCCACGCCACACGACCCTCCCAGCTCAGATGTATTTGTCCACCCTTCCCTCGTGCCTTGCAGCTTACCCGTCCGGACACCGCCTTGGAGTCCCCAGGGCCCCGGCGACACTGCCAGGACAGATGGGGCATCTCCAGGACTAAATAATTCTTCTGGTAATTCTTTTTTTTTTTTTTTCTTTTCTATCCACAAAGGAAAGGAGGCAGGAGAACAGCCCTAGGTAAGGGCAGGGAAGCAGCCCTGTTCCCACTGATCTAATGGAGCCTCGGAGATGATTCTTCCCAGCCCTCTGCCAGGCCTGGGAGAGCAAAGTGCTGTGGATAGAAAACAAATGCTTAAATCTCCCCAGTCAATGATCCTCCCAATGTCTCAGCACAGCCCAGAACCCAGGATCTCCTCCTCCTCCTCCTCACAGCTGGTGGAGGCCGGCACACGCACACATTGGTACAACTGTCCCAGCCTGCAGGACTGTCAGTGCCAGCGAAAAAGGGTTTTCGGTACCCGGAGGGCAGGTTATCGCTCACCCCAGACAGGGCAGGTGCTGGTTTATCTGGGATAGCTCCCCGGAGCTCTGCTGTCCTGGGAGTTCTTGGTGTAATCAAATTTGGCATCACGTGGAAGTGCTACCTGGATGGACTGGAGAGCAGGTGGTTGGAAGCAACATCCTGAGGTTTTTATTTTCTTCCCAGCCACATGCAAACACCTTCTTGGCTCTCCTGTTCCAGGAGATGTGGCTGGCAAATGTGGACCCCACAGAAAGGCGTAGCACACACTCAAAAAAAGGAAAAAATGAAAAAAACTATACTCCTGGACACTGCAGAAGAATCACATAGACAAGTGAAGGAGAGAAAAAACTCTCTGCCTTCTAGGCCTTGAGTCAGGCATCACCTGCAATAGACCCAGATCTCCTACAGAACCTGGGCATCCCTCTGCCCCTTCTCACATATAAGTGCAAGAAAAGGGGACGAGGAGGTCAGGAAGCAGTTGCATCCTCCGTTTTCCTGTCTCCTCCGTTTTCTTGCCTCCTCTCGGCACTAGCCGAGGCTCTCAAGGATCAGGTCAAGGATTAGGGGCCTTGCTCTAAAAGCAGGGACGGGGCAGGCAGTAACCCCCAAACCGCATCCGCGCCGGGCTGCAAAGTAAAGACGGTCCCTGCTTCGGAGACACGTTCTCGGGAGCATCCTCCCCTCACCGAGGCCTCGCGCGTCACCGCGTGGGGGGCAGCGGCCGTGGGCTGCCGACCGCGCTTGGCTCTGCGGGGGAAGCTCCCCACGCGGCACGCAGCACGCAGCGGGAGGGGAGAGGTTTAACAGGGATGTTCCACGGGAGCCAACAGCGTAAGGAGCCCCAAGAGCGCTCCCGTGGTGGCTGGAGGCTCTAGCACCGGGATGACACATTAAACGCGCAGGAGCTAGGAAGAAAAGCCAGAGGGAAGTGGGGAGGAGGGGAAGAGAGGGGAAGAGAAGAAAAAAAAGAGGCTGCTGAGCTGCTGTCCCTTCTCCCTTCTCACTCTTTGGCATGCAAATTGCACTTCCTTTTCAAGGAGCAATGAAAAGCCCTCTGCATCTTGGCAGCGGCCGGAGCAGAGTGAGATCCCTGGAGTAGCTGCCCCCTGCAGCCAGCCCGAGCACCCCCCTGCGCATCCCGCACGTCCGTGCCTTCATCCCCAGCAACCCCCTTTGAAACGCAGTCGGCACAGGGACTTCTTTGCCACCCCAGCAGTTGCAATAGGTTGCCGGGAGGGAGGGATGCTGAGGGAGAAAGACAGACACTTCACCCCTTGGGAAGAGAAGGATCCAATTCAGCTCTGCTGTTCCTAAAGCTGTCTCATTAGATCCTGACTGAAGCACGTGCAAGCAGTTTTGGCAAGGAGAAACAAAAGACCTGAGAGAAGTGAAAGACAGGATAGCGGAACAAAAGACAGGAAGGCTGCATGGCTTTTCAGTTCCTTAAGTTCACTGTTTTAATTTTGTCTCTATTTTAATGTCCAAGCGCTTTTCATGGAGAGACCCTTCTGGGAAACATAGGAAAGGGGGGTGGGAGATTTACTACTACCGGTTTTCTCAATAGGTCCCATTAAATAAAAAGAATGGAAGCAAGAAGAAATTCCCAAGGCGAGAAAAAATCCATCAGTAATTGACGGGCCCCTGGGGGGCCGTAGCGGAGATGTTGAGCTGAATTCAATTACAGTCCAGTCAGAAACAGGCAGGAAGATGTGGCTTCTTTCACTGTGTCAATTAAAGAAGTGACTGGGAACGATAGACTTCTCTGCACAGCCTCTGACCCATGAGTCAAAACGTGCTTCCATCCGGTCCTGCCTGATGGCTCCGTGGCTCCCGCTGGGAACATATGGGCTCGTGGATGGCGCTGGGAAGCCAGAAGGCCTTTTTGCAGACTGGGTACTCTGCAAAACCAAGCCTGGTGCCCTCTGCAGAAATTGCTGTGCTCCACAGGAAGGCGGCATCGTTAACGGTAATTAATTTGCAGCCTTTTCCTTTGTGTTACCTGAGCCGAACCGCATTGCTGCTCAGGCTCAGCACGGTGCCTGCAGATTACTCGTGGGATTTGGGTACGCAGTGTCTCAGGTCCCTGTCGAGCATTTCCCATAGGGAGCTAGGAAAGAGCTGGTCACATTCCTCCGCAACTCTATGGAAAGAGAAAAGGCGGAGAAGAAATTTTCATGGGATTTTCAGGTAGCTGGGGACTAAAAATGTAGCATCAAATCACACACACACCCCTTCCCGGTTCCTAGAGCAAGCACAGCCCTGCTCTCAGCAGCTGGGTGTGCTTGTATCAGGAACAGAAACCTGGAAGGTCTGAGTGCAAAAAGCAGTTGACGGGGAATATCATCACATCCTTCACCAACTGTCCTCCGCCTTAGCCTAGGTTTGGGTATCCCCAGTTTTCAGCCTTCTGTTATTTCCCTTGCAGGACCATTACGCAGCTTAAGAGCTCCTAGACATGCAAAGCTGTCCTGGTTAATCCACTAATTACCTTCTCTCTTCCTGCCCCAAGGGTTCACCTACCGCATTAGGCTCACAGGCCTTGATGGGATACAAGAAAAGAGCAGCATCCTGCAACTCAAGCAGTGCAAACCTAAAGCACAGGGACGGGCCCATAAATGGGCAGAGAGGAACTGGTGGGTGAAGGTTTAAATGCAAAAGGATGCGTGTGTGTTGGGGGAGAGAGGCAGGAGAAAAGCCACAAGGGAATTCCAAGCTCAGCATGGCAGGGATCTGAGTGCGGGGACGGAGAAGATGCAGCCTCAGAGCCCTCTGAGCTCCGCGCTGGCAGAGCAAGGCAGGGGTGTGAGCATCGTCCCCGGCTTCTGATTCCTGCTGTGCTCGGTGAGGCCCTTCCTTGCAGGGAACCAGAACTCAAGAAAGGAGCCGCCACTCCGTCGCCGCTTCCTCCTCCTACCTGGAATGACCTGCAAGTCCTCCTGTTTTCGGCAAACCACTCTGATCAAAAGCAGGAACAATATTATGTTCCCTCTGGCACCCTTTTACGGTTTAGAAGTATCTCTTTCTTCAGATTTCCCTTCAACGACTGAAATAATCCTTTCTTCTACTACCTCCTACTACTTTACCCCCCCTTTAAAAACATCTCTGATTTTCAGCAGGCTCCATCGCTGCACACAGACCTTCCCTCTTCCCATCCTGGATCTGACCAGGTCACAGGATGTCAGGGCTGTTTCAAAGCCTTCCAGTCATCCTTACACCGTCCCTCCAACAAAAACATAGGAACTGATGCCACAAGGATCTGGATCCTTCTCGTAGTGTGGCCCAGAGCTCAGGACTTCCAGCAATAGGAATGATCTAGACTTGGTGCTGAGCTCTCTGTGGACCAGCTGAAACCAGGAACACCATAAAGTTAGCAAAGAGGCCCTAAACATCCATACACATATATATGGCTCTTGAGTGCTCCTTTCTATTGGTACTAAGGTGGCATTGCCAGCAGCAGTGGGAGGGGAGCTAATAGATGCTTAAGAGCAGGAATAAGTCATGGAATTATTGATGACTGTTTGATGGATAATTGCTAAAAGGTGGAAGAGGCTGAGCAGGGTGGTGCTTTGTTGGAAAAACTTCTCTGAGGCCTTGGGAGGAAGGAAGAACCCGGGAACAAAGATCTGTGCAGTGTCAGACAGTCCTGGAATGGGAGGAATTACTATTTCTCATGGCCTTGGGTTATTTACAGAGATTCCCCAAACTCCTGCAAAAAACGGATGAGCAGGATGAGCTGCTCAGGCCAGGCTGGGGCCATCGTGCCTGGCCCCAGAGAAACCAGGGGAAAGGGTGTGTCCACCAGCAAAACCCAGTAGGGTGTGGGAGAAAGAGCTTTTCTGCTACAAACCATTTCCAGCATCTTGTCCCCTTTTTTTTTTGCCTTCCTTGGCCCTCTGGGAATATCCAGGAAGGCAGTCTGGAAGCAAAAGGGAAGAAGAGCCCTGTTTGAGACAGTATGAAACACTCTCCTGCCTCAGTTAATGGGCTTGTTCCTGAGAAGATGCTCCTGAGCTGGGCATACACCATGTGTTTTGGGGATTGCTCACAGGAATGAAAGGAAAGGAGAGAAAGAGGCAGGTGCTCTACCCCCTGGTCCTGAGCAAACCCTGGGGATCTCTTTCCTTGGCCTCTCCATTAAAGCAAAATGAGCTTTTCAGCTCAGATTTGGGGCAACACGGAGAGGGCTGGGATAAGTGAGGCCATTACCTCCTGCATGAGCCATTGCAGTGCTTTGGTGTTATGGGAATACCTTGTTCTTGGACTCCTTCTGCTGCAAGTTTCTGCCTTTAGGAGCAATTGGATAAGGCCCTAAAAATTGTTGCCGAAGCCCAAGAGATAACTATGAAGAGCAGCAAACTTTTAATGAGTCCTGGCCAACGCTTAGCATGGCCCCAGGAGCAGCGAGGGGAAGGCAACCTCACCAGCATCTTCACTTGCCCCTTCCCTCTGCCTCTGTGCTGGGATGTGCAGCAGGACCAAGTATCTGCCCATGCCAAGGAGTATTTGGGGGCAGAGAGAGCAAATTCTGGCCAAGTTGTTGCACTAGCCTGGGATCAAGAATGGCATCAGGAGCAGCTATTTCTTTGGCCAGGAGAGAGCAAAGGAGCTTAGCAGAGAGGTGCACATGGAAATTGTATTTTACAAAGGGCCTAGTCAGTCCTGCTTGTACCAAGTGACAGACCCAACAGGAGCACTGAACAACAAAACACAAACAGTGTCTGGCAGGTACAAAACAACAGCAGGGACCCAGCGGTCTCTGCCCCACCAGGTATCTGGATGCTGAGAGACAGTTCCCAGGTAACACGTGGGGCTTTTTATTTGAAAACTGCTCCTTTTATTATTATCTTTCCTCCCACTGCAAAAGGCAAGGAGAAAAGAGACAGGGAGAGGGAGAATCGTTTGACAAGCTGAAAACTTTTATGGGGAAAAAAATGAATAAGTGAGAAAAAAATGAATAAGCAGGGGGAAAAAAAGAGAATTACACGTACAAGTCACTTTGTAAGAAAGGAAAAACAAAGTCAAAAGGATCAGGGCTGAGTCAGTGTGTAGCAGGGCTCGTGAGGGAGACTGTGTCTTTTGGAACTCAGTAATCCAAAGGGCTCTCTGTGTGTGCATAAAGTTATTGACTGACTGCATTATATCCACTTATCCCCCATTAAGCAGCAGGCTTCAGTTTGATCCCAAACAGCAAGGAATTAGAGTAACTCTACCCTGCATTGGTAGAAAGGTTTCCATCTCCGAGGAATCCAAAGTGCTTCAGCAGCCCTCCGGGGAATGCGGGCCTGACGTGCACACGCTCCCAGCCGGAGCTGGCTGGGATGATGGGGGGGCGAGACTGGAGGGAAACCTGCTTGTTTATGTAGAAAGCTACACAATCTCTATTATGCAAGAAGAGCAAAAAAAGTTTGGCTTCCAAGGACAGATAATACAATTTGCCTATCTCAGGACAAGTAGCAATTCCCCCCATTCAAACAAATCACCTCTCTCTCCTCGTTCCTCGGCTTTCTCCTGCGCACTGTTTCCCCACATCCAAGCACCTGGCAGCTCTCCTGGTCTGCAAGGGACAAGGGGCGAGGGGTCCTGGTGCCGTTACAGAAGTTTTTCAGTAGTAGAACTGACTTTGAAAGTTTTTGTTCCTTTCTGCCCCCACTTCAGTTTTCCACCCCCTCAGCGGTACTGATGTAACTGCTTGTGGATCTGGGGAAATCAGACCACAGAAATGATCTGTTTGAAATAAAAGATCCTTCTTTGTTTTTTTTTTTTTTTTAGACACATTCACTTGCATCACTTCAGCAGTATCAGTTCATTGCAGCCCCCAGTCTCAAAGCAACATGGAGTTGGGTGAAGAGGTGGGAAGAAGCACCAAGGGAAGGGAAGGGAA
>VZSV01000059.1:3602354-3637072 GCA_013398735.1 Nothocercus julius | reverse complement strand
GGAAGGGAAAGGAAGGGAAAGGAAGGGAAAGGAAGGGAAAGGAAGGGAAAGGAAGGGAAAGGAAGGGAAGGGAAGGGGGTCTTTGGGATGCCCCTCTGGCTCCCTGCCAACCCAAGGTGCCCTGCTCTGGTGCCAGCCCTTGATGTATGACCCTGGTGACCACCGCAGCCTCTGCCAAGCCAGCTCCATCCAGATGTCCCTGCAGCTGGCACAGGGGAACACTTACGCTCTCTTGTTTTAAAGACACTTTGCGTTGTGTCCCTGCCGTCACTGTCAGGCTCCAGCTGACTTCCAGTCCTGCAAAGCCGCTGTGTAACAGCTGCCACTGAAACCGCTGTTCCTCACGGAGCTAAAAAATAACTGCCTACAGGAAGAGCAGGCTGCAGCTTCCTCCAGGGGAAACTGAGTCAACTGAAGATGCAGGGTTTCCATGTTACTCCAAACCTCTAGGGAAGAAGTGGGAAAAGAACTTGAAGGACTGCATAAAATCAATTCATTTAAGTCCTGCTTCGATGGGAGCCCTGGAGGTCCCACATTCCATACCCTAACTGCCTCTTCCTGCAAGATCCGAGGGATGCTCTGTCCCTACTGCAACACACGGTAGTGACCCTTGACTACACTGCATCTGTCCTGCACCCCTCCCAATTCCTCCACATGGCAGCTGGTGATGATTATGTTTGTTGCCTTGAAAACAGCCCGTGTCCCAAAACCCACTAGAGAAACAGGGAACTGCCAAACTTCTCTGGACACCCTTATGCACCCTCCCTCTGTGCAGCAGATCTAAGAAGCACCTTGTTTATGGGCTTGACACAGAGTCTGTCAGAATAAGCTGTGACAGAGACGATCTTATTTATAGGAAGAACTCATTCAAGTGCCACCTTGGGGACAAAGTAAAAAATGACAGAGAAATGACTCCTGAGTTTCTACTTCCAATAACAGAAATTTCAGCTGATGACCTGGCCAGGATGGGCACCATCTGGCCAATTTTCTCAAAGTCACCCTGAAGTTCACATCACAGTCCAACTTCTCATCTTTGAATCTCCTTCCCTCCCCAGCCCGGCACTCCCGAAGCATTTCAAGCCTGCCCTGCAGCCCCCCATTTTGAAGCCCTCAGAACGCCAACCCCGACTCAGCTCGGCATCATCGAACATCTCAAGGGATGGCTGGCTGCTCGTTTCACAAGTTGGGCCACCACCGTTAGCCAAGAGGCACCATCAACTCAAGGCCAGCAGCCGGAGAGCATCGCGTGTGCCCTGCTGCGTGCCGAGCCGTGCCAGGAGGCAGAGCGTGTGCGAGGCATGAGGAGCTCCGGGCGGCTAGGATGAGTCACAGCCAGTCGCCTTTTTCCCTGCGGTGCAATTGTACCAGGCCCTGACAGCACCAGCTGCCTTTTGTCACCGCTCCCCATCAGAGCTGTCAGTCCCGAAGACAAAGGAAGGTGTGTGGAGGGGGAGGAATTGAGCATCTCCCAGCTCCGGTGGCTTTCCAGAATGATGCCAAAGTGGCGAGCAAGGAGGTTTTGATTAGCAGCCTGCTGCCGCAAGAGGATTAGCGAGGACGTCAGCGACTGTGGCAGCGCTGGAATTAAAAGCGATTCTTCTGGAGCTCCCTCCGCTACTGCTTTGCGCAGAAGAGCTTGATTGATGGCAACGAGAGCATGGGAGGGCACGTGGCCACGGGAAGTTTCAGCCATGTCCGTGGCCCCTGCACATGGAAGGCACCCGTCTTTACATCTACAGTGTCACGGGGGGTCTGCGAAGGGCTGGCACCGCTCGGGATTCGCACCACTCCTCAGCGCCACCTCATCATGCCCTGTGCTCAACTCGGGGCGAGAGGCTCCTCTCAAGCTCAGATTTGGCTCTGACAGTGACAAGGAGAAGGAAAACAGACTTGATAAGGAAGACCCAGCGGCATTTAGAGAACAACCAGAAAGCCTTTGGTGAATGAAAAGACCAACTTCTGCCAGTTGGGCTCTGAGCTGAGGAGAGGGGAGGTGACGGTGCTGCCCCCGGGCACGTCAAGGAGTCTCCTGTCCCCCGGGCTCATGGAGAAGATCATCCACATGGATTCTCCAACCAGCCCTTCAGAGCAGTGTAATACAACACTTATCCCCCTATCACAGGAGGCAGGGACTGTTATTATGTTGATTATTTTGCAGAGAGAAGTTAGGTTCAAGGCAGCGAAAGTGATTTGACAGCAGTCTCAGGAAATCTGTGGATATTGTCAGAACAGGATCCATTTCTCCTGAATTGCAAGCCAACACCTGAAGCATGAGGCCATCCTTCATCTCCAGAAAGGAATTAAAACAAGCCTGTTTCCTTAAAGTGCATGGTGCTGAAGCGTTATGTGAAATAAATTGGCTTGGTCTATGCGGGGCTAGGCACAAAGGATTTCTAAATTAAACCCTTCTAAATGGAAATGCTAAGACAGATGTACAAGGAGATACCTACAGGCTGGAAAGCTTAATCAGAAATGAAAGTTGCTGAATGGGCTGCACAGCATGATTTTTAGCAAGAATTGCATGGTGTTGCTCCAAAACAGAAAAAGAAATGGTTGTTTCCTTAATGATTCCTTGCAAGGTGCACTGGCCTTGTTCCAAGGGACCCATACACTGTGTCACCGTCACTATATTCCTGGGGGCTGCTGCAGTGGGCAGTTGTCCTTGGGCCCTGCATGGTCTCAGCCCATGACTTTCCAACCAGCCCCTGCAGGTAAACGGTGTGTGATGGCCTGGTGGCATTTCACCCCGACGGTGCTTTTCTGGAAGTGACACATGGAGGAAAGAATATATTCAGCATCTGTTCAAAAGCTACAAAATAAGCAGAAAAGGAGGAAGTTTAAAAATTAATCAGAGCTCAAAGTGCTGTCAAATTTCTCCTCTTCCCTCCCTGTCTGAACACACACAGCTATCACCAAGGATTAAAACTGATCGGCTGATCAGGTCAGTGCAGAGAAGTCGTGGTGATAAAGTAGTTTTCCAGAAATCAGCACAGGCTAAGAAAAATCCTGATGTGCAGCATCCAGGGCAATGAACAGGTACAATGTATTCATCATCTGCTGCGCTGGGACCAGGCTAGCTGAATGCAAACTGTCAGTACAGGACAGTCAGAATACAGACTTTAACTCCCTGCGATAAGGCCATATAAAGTCAAATCCGAACACCTTTCAGAATATGGTGTTGGGCTCCCCTGGATGCCCCTCTAGCCCTTTCCAACTCATTCCTGTTCCCTTGCTACGAAAAGTTTGGTTATCTTCTGTTTTTTCTGGCTGAATTTTTCCACAGCAGTTAGCTGCCATGGTGATAGAAGTTACAGAAATTAGTAAGAAGAGTCATAATTAACAATTGACTGACAGCCCCATCTGACCTGAGACAGTAGCTGAAAGCGGCCTCCCACTTCAATCTGCTTGCCACAAAACAGCCAGGAACACGCAGATTTGCCCGCCAAGGTGGCTTGGCTATTTGGCTAGACTCTTCTAGTGGCTGTCCTCAGTTGATGTCACGCTCAGAGCATCAGTGAGGATGTGTCACCATTGCCCTCTTCTGGATCCACAACCAAGTCTGCTCCAAAGTTTGGGAGATGTCATCGTCTAGTGATGGCACCACACAGCGACTCCAAGGGGACTTTTCAGAGGTCACCAGTGGTGCCTCATGCAGGTGCTTTGTTGCTTTAATTTGAAGGGCTTCAAATTATTTCTCCCAGCACGGTGACACTTGCAGTGCACATTTATAGCAGATGGTGGATTCAAATGGATGGTAAATGCAGAAAAGTGTTGCCACTAAATATCCAAGGGGCTAATCCAAGATTTCTGTGAATGTGTTCTACTGCTAGCCAAAAGGCTGGTGGTTCAAAACCTCTCAGGAACAGGATGGGTTTGAGTTCAAACAAAAGGAGTTGTGTGGTTAAGCTGGGGAACTTCTTGCCCTGGGATGTTGTAAGAGGCTAAAAACATATATGAACTTAAGAGGAGACTGCAAAAGTTTGTGGAAAAGAAATCCACTGAGGGTTACTAAATACATAGAACTTTTAAGCATTATGTAAGTCATATTTCCAAATGAAATACATATTTATGAAAGAAGATCCTTATAGTCCTTCCCAAGCACCCTCTTTTGGGCTATGTATAAGACAAGATACTAAATCAGATAGCCCTTTGCTGACCCAGTACAAGCACACTTCTGTTTTTATGAATATGGAAAGCACACAGATCTAATCAGGGGTCAGGTCCTCAGCTTCTGCCTCAAGGTTTTATTCAGCTTGAGTCAGGCAGAGACTTAACAAGAGCTCAGTGACACACTTGGGGCCTGGCCCACCACAAAGCTCTCGAGATCCAGGGCTCCTGTAATGCACAGAATTATGCAAAAAAAAAAAAAAAAAAAAAAAAAAGGCATTGTTTTAATGGAGGAGAAAATTAGCTAGGCTCAGTGAAGTACATTATTTATGGACTGAACAAGGCAAGTTTTCACACTCAGTTGGAAAGTAGTTCTCCACTTTGTCTATTGAAATAAAAGCAACACGGTAACATGGAGCACCAGACCTAATTGTCCCTGGAAATTCAGGGGTTGTTCTGAGCAACAAAGGGCTCATCAAAGTGAGGAGACAGAATCAAGGTACAGAGCCCCAGGAAACTTGAGGAGTCTCAGCAGCTTGATCCAGCTCCATAACTGACTACAGAGTTTGAAGCAGCTTTTAATCCATCCTAGCACAACCTAGGCTTCCTGTCATCTTTGCCTGTTGTTCCTGGCTGTTTGAATAATAGATTTCCCAAGCAGGAGGAAAAGGAGAGTGTGCATCCTCTCCGGCATGGAGAAAATTTAACAGTGGGTGAAAGACACGCTCACTTCCAATTCTCTGCTCTACAGCAAGCACAGCAATCACTGCCTGCCCTAGCAAAATAGCATTCTCCATTCATATTTGGGGAGCTCCTGGATAGCAGAAACTGTGTGAGTGCAGAGCATTAGCATCTCCTCGACATGCTGCGAGAGCAACATTTAACCTCCCTTCAAATCCGGTGGCAGGTCACAGCGATTGGCGGGTCTCGCGTGTGTGTGACTGTGAGTCACTAAGTATTACTGATCTTCATATTAATCTATTGTTGTAAATGACTTGGAGCTGCCTACAGACAATCCTTCAGAATATGGAACAATGGAGAACCTGCACATCTGAAGAAAGCCTCCTCTGCATGGCAACTTATTGCCATCGTAACCAGCATAAACAAGAGCAATTAAGACAATTTCAGAGCATCACCTCCTCCCTCTGGGGTCTTAATGAGAGCACGTTCAGAAGGGGGCTGGAGCAGAAGCAGGCAAGGGCTGGGAGTTAGCTTGTGTGGGAAAAGAAGGGTAGGAGAGTTTAAGATTCAGAGGATTGCTTCCCCTCCACCCCATGGCATAATGCAAAGGGCAAGAGGGGGAGAGACTCAAGGGCTCTGTGGTGGATAGAAAAGGTTTAGACAAGCAGAGCGTTTCTGCAGCCTCACTCTTGTACCAAGTGTCAGGATCCCGCATAGCACGGCAGAGGATTTTGCTGAAGTAGCAAAAACACATGACTGCCATGGGCACCACTTTAGGAATATAACAGGGTTTTGAGCCATAACTCCTGGTGCAAAACGTGATCAGAGTGGATTGATGGCCTTTTAGTGGCAAGATGTTATGGCAGAAGCTCTTCTAAAGCTGATGATTATTTATTCCAGAAAATAAGGACAGGCCTCAGCATGGTGCTGTTTGAGTAATGCATGTGCTCTTTGCCTCTGCTCCCTAAAGCTTTGCTATATGCTAGTGATCTACAAGCATTCAGATGACTAGAGTTCCTCCAGTCAGCTACTGAAAAGCTGCTTGTGGGTGGCTGTGCAGGGAGGAAAAAGGGGAGGTTGGGAAGCTTTCCGAAGAGGAAACTCCCAGTAGATGAGAGTGTACGTATTAGAGGGACTGACCTGCATAAATGCTCCAGGGAAGGAGAGGGGTTGACTCCTATCAGCTTGGTGATGACAGCTCTTCTTTTGGCAACCTGGTCCCTTGCAGTGATGAGGAAAATGCATGGAGCTATAGAGCAGAGCTTTTCTTAAGGTTTTTGTATGCTCTAATACTGCAAGAAACGTATGGTTTTCAATTGACTTTTTTTCATAATTAAGACAGAAGTCAGAAACTAGGCTCCTGCATTGTCAAAGTGTATAAATAGCCTTGATGGAAGCATAACAGGAGCTCAGTTAGGTTTAACCCGGTACATCAAATGATATATCATGGACTTAAATTTTTTTGAGGCCAGACAGGATCATTGGATCATCCATCTGGTGTGACAGCCTGTAAATAAAAAAAGCCAGAGGATTTCATCCAGCTACTCTTGCAACAAGCTCAGTAACTTGTGTTTGACAAACATAGGTGGAATGAGCAGCTCCCAGGTCTTGGGAGGATCACAAAACTCATCTCAAGGCCAAAATGTTTTCTTCAATTCTCTGCAGAGTCAATCTTTTCCTTTTAACTTGAAATTCGCTATCTCAGGCTTGATTGTCCACTGAAAAAAAAAAAAAAAAAAGAAAGAAAGAAAAGCAGCACATTAACTTGCAGAGAGAAGAGAGAAGCCAAATCTGAGACCTCTTATCTGAATCTCCCTGAGTGCTGAATAACTGGAATTGCTGTCTGAACCATAAATGCTCTTTTGCTCGTATGCTGTTGACCTCTTGCAGTCTATTCCTTTCTGATTTTCTAGCACAGCAGAACTGGGATTCTAGGATCTCAGGAGATACCTGAAATCTTACAATCTTCAGTAGAGATCCTGCAGAAACTTATCAGTCACCAGGACATTACAGCCTTGCAAAATGAGAAAACCCTTTTCTGGGCTTAGGAGCTGTTCTGAAGCAAAACTGCCATCAGCCAAACCATGGGGAGCAACTTTCCCTCAGCTAAGGCTTTCGGCAACCCCCTCTCAGGCAAAGGACTTCCTATCATCATACGGGTCTTTGGGAGGGACGTGTGAAATAGTCTCACTGTTGTTAATAGCAAGTCAGGAGGTTGGGGCTGTCTGCTGTGATCCTCTGTGCCTTGTGCTGGTTTTTGCAAAAGCATTTTGAGTGCACAAAGGGGAATAACCATTAGCGGCTGCTGATGTTCAAGACAGGACAGCTTTCCCCGAGGATCTCTTGTTTAAGCACTGCCTGGAGGGGAACTGGTGAGTACTCAGCAATTTTGAATATCAGGTTACATATTTAGGAACCTCATTTTAAATGCCTTCTAAAAAAACAGCAAACAGACCACAGAAGAGAAAAAATGAGATGTGAACAGTGGAATCTGTTCTCTACCTCACCAAGGAAGATGGAGCAAGTCACTGTGACTCGAGTACTCCTTCGTAAAATGAGGCCAAAAGAAGAGCAGGTAGAGAAATTTCTTTGGCACATTACTCTGTACCCACCGACGTGTGTGTCTGGGTGGGTCGTGTAGTGCAGGAATTTTCAGAACAGAAGAAAGGCTTGTAGAGAGACCTCAGTATTAGACAACCACTGCTTTATAATGTGCTGATATCCAGAAGGGCAGCTCGGTATTGTTATTGCTAGGAAGATGGTCACTGTCTCCAACATTAAGAGGCAAGAAAAAATAAGAAGTGGTTATAATTATCTTCTTGGACGCCATTCCAATGGTATTATTCTCCATATGGGGTCAGGATTATAATGCCATAGCAAAGTGAGTGTCATCCTACAATTCTTTTATTCGCTGCAGCACAAGTGTGAGCTATTAGATCCCTGCTATCTCCTTCCCTGACATCCAGCTGTGCAGTTCCCAATATGGCAAGCTCCCTCTTTCTGAGGGTCATTGTAGCCTTAACAAAGGCAGCCAAGCTGTATTGTTAACATCCAAATGACGGAAGGGGATGTAGAAACCCCCCTGCCCACACCTCTAGCCTCTCTGGAGGTGAAAACAGTCAGTTTGCAGCATTCCGAGAGTAAAACTACCAGGCACAGATTTGTCACCACCACTGTCTCCTGCTCTGAGATGAAGTGCTGCTGCCTGTTCTTTCGCTCGCTGCTCCATGCAAGGAAGAGAACTTGCCTCTGGAATCTGCTAACCTTTCCCTGCATTGAAAAATCAAACAACACCCTTGGTTTGGGAAAGGCTTGTGCTGGGTTTCATAAAAAGCCACCGCTGACGTGACAGACCTTGTTACTGACTTGGAGCCAAATCTTGAGGTCTTTGCCTGAAGGATCAGAAGGATTTGACCCGAGGACTGTTATTAGCCTTGACATCATCAGCTCCTGACATGAGATAGTTTTGCAGTGAACTTGCTTGAGAATGTTTAGAAATGTCAAGTGGCTGAGCCACGAGGACACAAGAACGAGAAGGTGTCAAATTCGCCCAATTGAAGGGGAGAATTTCAGTCCTCCCCTTTGCTCTCGCTGGCGATAGCAGCGCTGCTGTTGACAACGTGTGTCAGGGTTGCGCTGCCCTATCAGCCCTCCTCTCAGCCCAGGCATCCTTTGTCAGCACCGTGTGAGTGTGAGATCCCTGCTCAGCGAGAGCAACGGGCTCCCTGCTTAGCTTCCGAGACCCGCGAGAGCACTTTTTTCAGCACTATTTACAGCGTGGTGGATGAAGCTCCCACCAACCTGTTTAAGCAAGTGATCGCCCCAGCATCAGTTGGATGGCAGCCTGCAAGTTCTGGTTGTGGCGTGATAGCACTTTGCCAAAAGACATCTGGTGTCACGTCACACTATCTGACAGCTTCCCTTTTGAGGGTGTGCAAAGAGAAGCAGGGGAGACTAAAGAAGGCAAATAGCTATGTGCAACAGCATAACGCACCTCTGCAAGCAATCCCTTCGCATTTATTCTGATCTGACTGAGGCAAGACTTCTGTGTTTGAACTCCAGCTGATGGAAGACTGTGTGTTCAGGTTAAAGCCTCCCAATCTTTTTAACCTCTCCATATTTTCACTGCAAGGTCTCTAGTGCCCAGTACTTGGGGAACACCTCAGCCTACCAGTGTTCAAGCCACTCTCCTCAACAACCATTTTCTGTTCTCCACAGTCTTCACTGTTTTCCAGCTGCTGTTTTTCCTAGGGTACATCCACAACTTGAGCTAAGCAGTAAATCTTACTCCTATGCTCACGGACTCAAATTGCCATTGTAATTGTTGACATCAGTCACAGCCTAACAAGATCCACCATTCATGCCTCCAAAACACTTACACCACGAAGATGCCATTATCAACTGATACTCATGTTTCATACAGCTAAAATCAGTCCCACTAACAAACAACAATAAGGGGTCATATAGTTCTGGACTGATCATATATCCTCCCATCTATCTCACCATCTCTCCACAATATCCACAATCCTTGAGAGCAGAGCTTGCTAACGCGCTCCGAGAACTCATTCAAAATGCTTTAAGATCCCTAAATTAATCATGGAGGATCCACCTTCCTTTTCATCAGGGAAAAAAAAAAGCTTGAAATTCCAGGGGAGGGCTACAACCTACTGAGCTGATTGGTTGGAGGGTGCCTTCTCCCCGCACGTCCCAGTTGGTAACATTTCCAAATATTTTTGAGCAAGCTGAAAACAATCGTGTTGGAGGGGAAGAGAGGGCCTGCTAATACCCTATCGGTTTCACATTCTTAGGAGAGTTCCCAGCCCACCGATCTGCCGTCCTATATCAGGCAATAAGGCTTCAGCTGGAAACTTTACCCTGACTCTACCTATTGTCCAGCGTTTTCCTTCCTGCCAGATGATTGGAATCGCACCAGTTGTTAATTTTACACCTGCTGTTTGCAAATATCCCAGAGCGACCTTTCCAACAACAGCCAGCTGAGGGTATTTCTCGGCGCAGAGATGCACATACACGCACGTGGGAGCAGAGAGAAAGGGAACAGGAAGGGGCCTCCCGATGAATGACGAGGGATTAAAATAGCTCTTGCTGGGGCCATTGCGGGATGTTGGGCAGCAGCAATGATGAAGCGGATGTTTAAAACAGATTGAAGTGTTGATCTTAGCACAGAGGGCAAAGTGGTGCTATGGGATCCTTTCCTCTTCCCAGCTCCCTCCTTGTGCTCAGATCGCTAGGTGATGCCACCCCTGGAGCTTCGAGGTTTAGATGAACAGATGTACAAAAGACTGCGTCTCCCTGAGGTGCTGAACCAAGCGCTGGGAAGTGAGAATGCCTTTTCACTTGGGAACTGGAAAGAAATATCTGCCCCGAAGTCCTGTTCATCTCTTCCTCACCCTACTGCAACTGGTCTTAACGTCACCTCCAGAAGGCATTAGTCCCCCAGCAGAGGGATGTATCAGTAGAGAATGAACAGGAAAAGCCACTGACTTGAATTCTAGTTGGTCTGAGGAAGTCACAGGTGCTCAGATACCATAGTGACTAGCTTTAATATTCAGATCAAATTAAACAGAGTTACTCCACATTAGAGCTGTTGCATTTAATCTGTTCTGGTTATTAAAAATTATTTATGGGGCAAGAGATGGACCCGTGGAAAAACTGGCCATGGGCCATAGCCATGTCATGTCATCTCCAGATTTCCTATAGTAAACAGGCTCAGGCCTGGCCAGTGTTTGGCTGTAGGAAGTGCAGTTACCATATGCAAGGAGCAAGAGATGGCACATTTCCCTTTGAGGGAGTATTGAATATTGAACAAATGTCTCAACACAGTGGTAGATTTCTGCTGAGTGGTAACAGATGTTTGGGGACAAGCAAGCCTGACCCTCGTGGAGGAGAAATCACTGATGTGAGTATCAACATGATTCTGTGTGTAGGCTGCTCAGTCACAGGCTTCCATTCCTTCTGGTACAGCAGTGATCCGTGTACCAAACAACCAGGTGCAAATCAAGCAGTAAGAACCTGGGCCATTCATGTCACTTGTCACATCTTGCATCTTGGTTAATTATCAGCCCCATTATATCTTCTGGAACTTGGCCACTCGTCAACATGAAGAACAACACCTTGACAACTTCAATTCTCACCGTAGTTTTAACTCCAGAAATCACTGCTCACATCTTCTCCTAACCAAGTTTGGAAGACAGAACCGTTTGCTCAGAAAATCTGCCTGCAAGCACCAGGTGAGTGATCTCAGCTGAGACTTGTACCGTGCAGCTCCTCAGAAGAAGGGATGTCTCTAATCATTGTGCCATGGGGTTCTTGCAATTTCTTCTCTCGCCGCTCTCGCGTCAGCAAGTCATCACTTGCTCTCAGCCAGAAAATCACAGGCAAAAAAAAGCAGCTGCAAACAGTACAGTGGCAGCTTTGGAAGGAGCCTCTGTGTCAAGCTCCTCCAAACCTGTGTTGCAAACCTGGGGAACAGTTACCAGAGAAAAGCAACATCCCAGCTAAGTGAAACCCAACTTTGAAGATCAGGGATGACAGATGAGCTTCCCTATGCAGCCTCATGACACGCAAACAGCCATCTGCATCTCTACATTTGTTTCTGTCCTTGGCCAACTCAGTTTAGAAAAGGTTTTGTTTTTCTTGGGCTGTTTTTGTTTACAGCCGCGTGACCGAGGCAGAGAGTTCAGCAGCAGCTGAACGCAACCCAGGCTCTCCCAAGCCTAAATTCTCCAGTGAAACATCTGGTTACAAGGCAAGGTCAAACAGGCCTGAAATGGATAAGGGCCACAAGCAGTTCTTTCCACAGAACTGCAGCCAGCTGGGAAAAGAACAGGCTTTTCTGGGTACACTTGAGCATTAGGCTGGGAAAAGGAAAAAGAATAAAAAAAAAAAAAAAAAAGGAGAAAGAAATATTGCAAAAGAGACTGAAATCTGCAGGTTGGTTTTCTGAATGGTTAAAAGTCAAGACCACCCTAGTTGCCATTTGGACTGCTGAGTCTTATTTAGCAGGAATTCTAGCTGTTTCATATAGACAGAACATCTCTCTAAGTCCCTTGTTTTTCCATATTTATTCGTGTGTCTGAATTTCTCTATTTTCCACCAATTTGGAATTGCTTCAGATACTTGTCTCAAGTAGGAGACCTTCTTCTCACTCTGTCCCTCTCTATTGCACTTAGTATATGACACAAATACTACAACATTGTTCATGAAGTGTTGGAGAGCTGCTGAGAACCAAAGAAATCATTCAGGAAGCCTAAAGAATGGATCCTTCCAAATAGCCCAGGGAATGCTAAAGGGCAATCTAAAATTCAGTCTGTCCTTGCTTTTAAAAAACCCTCATTCCTCTGATCAAGGATCAGGAAAATCCCAAGTGAATCTAACGACCAACCACGCACTCATAGATCTTATCAAGCGGACACAGTGGCAACTGTTTGGTGAATGCAGATTGATCACCAGACCAACAAAAATTAGTGGAAATTTCTGAATTCACATTATAATGTTTCTACTGCACAAGCTGACCAGCTCTAAGAATACTGATTCCCAGCACACCACTTTGGAGAGAAACAAGTGGAAAGCAGTTGTCTGAGCATGGGATCGAGCACTGTCTCTGAGCTCCAGCACCTCCTTCTTCAGTGACCTTGCCAAAATCTCTCAGCGTTTTTGTGCTTGAGCATCCTTCTCTAAAAGGATAAGGACACTAGTGGACACTCGCCTACTTTGTAAGGTAATGAATGATTCAAACAGCTCTCAGCGACTTCTTCTAGTCCTGCACACGACATCCAATGTGTCACGCAGCAGCCAGAAAACTACTGTCTCTTACCGGGATGGATTTCCATGGGTGATGAACAGGGCAAAGGCTGTGGAAGGGCCTGGCCTCCAAAACCTCCGGCAGATCTGTCCAAGCTGGAACCCATGTGCAGCAGGATCCACTTACTTGTGATGGGAGGCAAGGAGGAGAGGAGAAGCTTGCGCCGAGTGTGAGTTTGCCGTGGTGCCAGGACCTGCTGGAATCCAGACATCAGGGGCAGAGGCATCTTCTGAGGCTCAGCACATCAGCTGCTGCCTTCAGGCACCAGCAATAAAAGACTCCAAATCCGAACTTGGAAGCCGTCCAAAATACCAAAAGATTGTCGTGCTTCTCGTGTGCATAATCTAATGCCTAATTTGCATGCACTGCTTGTGTATCTTAATCCCAGCTTTCCAGGGGATGCTGTCCCATTCCTGATCTCGTCAGCAGATGGACTACATCTTCACAAATGAAAGGCACAATTTCCCCCCTACTCAGATTTTTTCCACCAAACTGCTGGATGCAGCTGTTACCCAGGCCTCTGCCTTACGCAGTCCTTGGTCTGGAGGCACAGATTTTCTTTCACGGGCTTGTTCCCACTTTGCTCTCCAGACTGCCTGGACATGAGCGAGCTCTGATCTGGAGTTGCTGAGACACTAAGCACAGCTCTGCCTTGGAGCTCAGGTACTTTACAAAACCCCATGCATCTCGTCTGGGACTTTACTCAGGCACTATTTTGGGAGGGCAAATGCAGGCTGTTGTTGACTTAAACACAGACTTCACTTTCAAGCACATCTTCACAATCCTATTAAACACCAGCCATGTGAATCTGCAGCTTTCCGCACCCCTCATCCTATAGGCAGGATTCAAAAAAATGACTTGCTCTGACCTTCTGGTGCCTTCAAATAGAATTGGAGGGGTAAAATGGAACCTGATCCCATGCTTTTTCCCAGAAAGTCTTGGGGACAACCCCAGACACGTATTCCTTCCCCTAAATAACAAGCAACTACAAGAACACAACCTTTCCTGGCCAAGAAGGCTTCTTTGCTTGCTAAAGTAGTTCCAAAGCAACCAGCAAAGTTTGGTGAGACTCCTTAATGCTGCCAGGAGAAAGGGAACTGCACTGACTGAGAAACTATCTGGAACCTGGGCTTTTTTTTCCCCCCTCTTCCTTTAAAGCATAAATGTTTTGCCTACATTAGTAAAACTGATCATTTTTGCTCACACTCCTTTATTTCTGTTCTTCTGGCCTGCTTGAAACATCCTTTCCTATGCAACACTTGCTGCACCAGCTCTGAAGCCAGACCTGATGCCTCCCTGCACCAAAATGCACAGATGTTCTTGTGCAGTCAGATCCATTTGGGGAGCAGCAACGAACCCCTTCCCATCCTCTGCTCCCTATGGTCCCAGGTTGTGGCATCTGCCAGGCCTGTATCTCTGCTGGGACAAGACCTGCTCCCCATGGGTGTCATTAAGGAGGCACCACCAAGTCCTGCTGTGCTGAGGGAGGTGCCTGTGGGTGCCCCTCCATCCCTGCCCATACCAATGGTTTAAGGGTGCTGACTGAGGGCATCCGCTGTGGCTGGGCCGTGGTCCAAGCAAGCTAGTTGAATGCAAGCTCAGCTGCATTTCCAGGGGTCGGATCACACTCCTGGATCGCAGGGTAGCCAAAACTTATATTGCACTGGGCAAAATCCACAGCCAGGGAAACAGGCCTCACCAGCTTGTACCCTCTCTGGTTATTCACAGCAGGGATAAGCAAGGCTTCATCTATAATCACCTAAAAACACCACATGATTCATGCTCTCACAGCACAACAGCTGAGCACGCTGCAGGATACACAGCAACATACATTGGTGATGCACCATTACACACTATCCCACTGCAAGCCCTGTTGAAAGGCTGCCATCAAATTATTTCAGCTGATCAAAGTAGGAAAAAAAAAAAAGAATATTAAAGCCCCAGATATGAAATTAATAAGAATAAAAGCATGTAGGTGAGAATTAAGAAGGCATTAACATTCTGATGGCATCTGTTGCCTAAATTAAACTACAGGGGGAAAAAAAAAAAAAAAAAGGAGTTCAGCTGATGCTCAGGATCTCAGGATCAGGACAAATAGTTCTCAAATGGAAATTACAGTTTTGAAAATTATGCATCAAAAAAGGATCCAAAGGAGGACATTTCTGATTGGCGAAGTTCTTTCTCCAGGGGGGGATCTCAGGCGTGGCTGGAGGGCTGGCAACATGGTTTGGCAGGATGCTATGGTGCTCGGTTCCTCCATCCTCCAGCAGGACCACACCGGCTCGCTGCCCACCTGGGGCAGGGCCTTGTCCTATCCCCTGTCCCTGTGGGGCTGCATCCCCTCTTAGAGGGGGAACATGAGGATTCGGTGTGTGAAGAGCATTTCATTCAGGAAGACATCGACATGGAAAAGGAGAAGGAAGGAGGCCTGGATTTTCAAAAGAGCTCATTGTTAAATTATGTGGGTAACTGCATCCGTAATGTACACAAGCAGTTACTGTGACATCTAATAGTGAACGTCCAAAGCAGCCAGTTGAGCATGTAATGACCTGAGTTATATGCACCATCATGTCTCTTCGACACACCAAATTAGGTGTGCATACACATTTTGCAGACTCCTACCTCAGCAAAGAGCCTTAAATTCACAGCACAAGCCTGATCTCAGCAGCCCAGCACCGTACAGACAGTTTATGCAAGGCAAAAAGCTGGCACGAGCTCAGCGGCCCAGGTTGGAATGGATCCTCAGACAGCTAATTAATTTTTACTGCTCCTTTGTGAACTGTAAATTACCCTTCGTTTCCTAGATTTCTGTCCCATTTTTCCCCTGCCTTTCTCTAGCGAAGCCGTAAAAAGGGAAAAATGCCAATAATGGGCTCTCGTTGTGATAAAAGCAGCCGCGATTCACTCACACTTTGAACAATGCTCTGCTTATGAGCAGAATACAAAAGCAAATGGGTTTTACAAAACTGTCCGGACATAATGACTTTTCCTGGAGATGGGAGAACCTGAGGAATACTTAAAAGAAAAAAAAAAAAGTGTGGGGGAGAAGGTGTCTGCTTCTGCAGGACAAATACAACCAACTTCCTCTCTTGCATGGGCTAAAAAACAACATAAATAATCTTCAAGTAGAGACCAAGACCATCGGTATTGTTTGCATATGAGCGAAGGGAATCTGCTTGCGATGCTGAACCACCTCCCTCAAACAGGAAAGAAGAGCTTCTCTCCCAGGAAGAGTGACCTTCAGACCACACACACACCACAGCCTTCAGGGACCAGCCCCTGAGCAAATGGTGCCGCAACAGGATGAACAGCTTTTGTTCATGACTGCTGTGACCCTGTTCAAAGACTAAAGCTGCTGGCGTCCCTGTCCAATCCACACAGCAACACCCTGTCAAGGGAAGATCTAATGCAGATCCACCAGGACACAGTTCCAGGGTATTTTCTTCGCTGATGCCACTGCCATCCAAACCTGTTACCTTTAGTTGCACTTTTATCGGAGGCAGAAGTAGCTGTTGGGTTAAATAAAAACATAAGACACCTGAGATGAACTTTGCACGAGCTTTGCTAAAATTCAGCACAGCTTCAGTGTGGTGAGAATCACTTCACCCTCATGTCAGGACACCAGTATTTGCAGTAAATCTGCTGATAACGAAAAGGTTTGGCTGGAATTTTCGTGTGGTTGCATCTCCCAAATGCCCTTTGAAAGGCTATGGTTACAATAACATGAGGAAGATCTGTGGGTCCATGATGTCTGCATGTTGCAGGACCGAGAACACGGCATTGCTGGGGTGCCTTTATGGGGCTCTCAGCACCTTAGACACTTCTATTGCAAAACACCACATTCCTCAGCTCTGACAAAGTCTCTTTTATCTCAGCTGCAGATTCCTAAGTCAAAATTGCTGCCAGATGACTGTGCACAGGGAGTTAGTAGCCACAAAACCAGAGCGTCTCTTACCTCAAGTCATTTACCCATAGCATCAATGACGTTATCATGTTCAGCCCATATTTACTACAGCTACAAACTGATTCAGAGAAACCTGGAGTACAGGATTAATCATTACTCTTGGGATGTTGAAAATGGATAGCAGAACGGACTTCCAAATTAGGCATCTAAAAGTCCTGCATGTCCCAGGAGAGCTCCATTACATCTCCGTACTCCTCCTAATGGAATCTATAGTACGTGAGCATGGCTTTGCCTCCCACAGCCCTCCCTGCCTAATTACGCCCAGCTCTGATTGCTACTTTCTGCAAGGGCTGGAGAACCACTTTCTGCAGGCTACTGAGATGTACAGAGGAAATGTTTCTTGCAAAATGCAAGTCAACCACAGTCAGTGGGTCTGGACCATGGTGGAGGGATACAGAAATGGCTCTTTTTTTTTTTTTCCCCCTCAGAAATAGAACTCACTAAAAATAGCAGTTCCTCAGGAACAAGACTGCCTGAAAATAGCTGTTTCTCAGGAGCAGGGCTGGCTGCTTCTGAAAGAAGTAGCTATTAATGTATAATTGTCCCTGAGGCTGGTTTCTGAGAAAATGCTGTACATACAGAGGGCTGTAATGAGATACATTCACAGCAGCAAAACACAGGCACCCCCCTGTTGTCAGAGGTCCTGTAAACTCCAATAGTTCACATAAGTGCAGTTGCTTCATTGATCTTAGGCACAACTGGATCCATCACGGCACGGGAGGCATTTTCTCCCGTGTGGGTTTAAGCAGTGCTGCAATTCTCTTATTATCTAGACCAGTAAACGCAAAGCTGCTGCCATCAGCTCTACCCTGGTTCTTCTCCCAGGACTGGGAAAGCCTTGCAGCTAAAGCACACTTTGAAACTGCAGCACTCGCCTTCCTCAGCAGGTCCAGGAACTCTGTTGAACTGCAGGTTGTTCAACAATCCCCCTCCGATTTCCTGCCCTATTCAGAGCTTGAGGTTTTCTCATGTAGCTGGTACGATTCTGAAGAATGGCCCTACGTTACTACCAACATGGTGTTGCCTTACAACGAGGAAACAGTAATTGCTTGTGAGGCTGGATGACTGGATGGTCATTCCCTAGAATTCCTCATCACCCTTTCCTTTTTCTTGTTACTGGTTCAACAGTTTTTTCTCGTGTCTTCTTTCCTTCCCCATACAGCTACTCAACATCTGTATGGAGGCCATTCTCCTCTTTTTCTTCTTCTAAAACTCCAGCTGACCAAAAATAGATTAGAAGTCCAGAAGAGAAGAACCTTGCACAGCAGCAGCAGCATTAAGGAAGCAGCAGTGCAGATGTAGTGCAGCAGGTTATGTCTCTGATTGCAGCCATCCTTTCAATCTCACAACATCAAGGCCAGAAACCAGAGCATCCTCTGTTCAAAACATCCTTGGATCCCAAAGGCTGGGGAGGACTGAGCTGTGTCATTACTCAGTGGAAATCTACAGACTGCCTCTCCAGACGGTGATAATAGTGTTTCCTCGTGTAGTATCTTCCCCCTCTATTCGCTGGTGATGCGATGCTTTAACATGCTGGCAACAGCAGAAGCAGCCTTCTAGAGGAAGGACAGGGCTGAAGTTCTGGCCACTGAGTAGCCCAAGGCAATTTTTAGCTCAATAAATTGCTTTCTTTGTCCTGACCAAACTTCAAAACTAGAAACAAGGCTCTCCTTGCACTTACTGCAGGCTGCAGTTTTCATTGCAGAAAATGCCTTTAGTTCTGTGGGTAGGTTTACACTGCAGCACGCAGTGAAAACAGACATCCCCAGACTTGATTTTAGCCTAGTTTCCTTAGGAGGGAGTAGCAGTGAAGAATAAGTAACGTCACCCTGCTTGCACATAACCGGGGCTGTGGGAAATGTTTAAAACCCAAATTCCACACTGCTGAAACTCTGGAGCCTGACATGGCCAGGCAAAACCAGGGTGGGTGTACGTTCACCTGCCACACATGCATGGCATCTGCCCTCACTGCTACCTGACCTTTCCCTTCCTTATTGCTAATGTGCTAGCATTGCTCTTAATGGTGATAACATCAAATAGAAATAATACATAATGCTAAACTACATACATTAAGGGAAAGATGTACAATGTCCTGCTGTATCCATATAGTCCTTGCCTGTTTATTTTGTTAGAGTTTTTTAAATATGTCTTGGGACCCTCAAATCAAATAGCCCACAAAAGATTGAGTGTTTGACATCATTTCTCTTTGATACCAGCAGGGTGTGGACCTTTTACAGCTCAGATTGGTTTGATTAAAAAAGCGTTTCATTGCAGCTATCACACAGCGCTCATTAAAAAGTACTCTATATCTGAATAGCATTTATCATCCAGGAATCTCACCATGTTTTACAAAATGTAATTAATTAAACTTTACAGCTCCCCTCGGAGAGGGAGATGGAAAACGGAGTTGCCTTAATCCATCACTGAAATGCAGCAAACAACGGGTTAGAGGAAAGCAGCTGTTCAAGAGCATGCAGCAGCTCTAGGACAAGAAGAGAAGCTCTCCAGGCAAAATCACCTAGGGAATGTACTACAGGCTTGTGTTTGCCTAAATTGGCTAGTTATTCACTACGGGTTAAGTCCCAACTCTTGCAGAAAACTGTGTGTTTGCTCTTCCTCCCCCCGGCTTCTATCTGAGATCCCTGGCAGCACAGCGTGACTTGCCTCTACAAGAAGGGTGTTGTCTGCTGTCCCCGGCGCTGCTAAAGACCAGGGGCAGCCACAGTCCTGAGCAGAGCCGAGAGGGGCAGAGGAGATAAAGCCACACGGTCACAACCTGCATCGCGCGGTGCTGGAACGCTGTGCAAGCTGGTGCTTAAAGCGGAGGAAGGGTAAATTCCCCTTAATCCCTCGCCTCCCTCCCTCTCTCCTCCCCAGTGGTAAATCCACACCTGTTAAAGGTCACCCTGAAATGAAATACATTTTCGTATTTCCTGCTCCAGCTCCGCGCCTCCGTCCCAGCAGCCCACAGCCCTGGCCAGTTCATGCTGCAGAGCACGAGGGGGAAGCGGGGGGGCCCCTATGACCTGCTTGAATGTCAAAGTCGCAGGGCTGAAATCCCACACGACTCTTAGCTGATCTTTACAGAGGAATCTGTTCCTCGACCCGTCTTCAAGCTCCCTTCTTGGCAAGTGTATAGCATAACATGGTCACTGGGCAAACCTGATTAAACAGACATGCAACACCACTTTCATCACTTTGCAAAAAGATAGAATTTGATCTAGTGCAAGTTGTAGCGGTGGAGGGAGGGCGACGCATCCCTGACTCACGAGAGAAGTCCCACAAAGGAAACCCAGAGATCCATGTGGGGAGGCAGTGATGCAAAAAACATGTGCACATCCACGCTGCACCAAAGAGAAGCACTAAAACAGGGAGAACAGATGGAGGAGGAGGTATCTTACCAACTCACTCACCAAGTAATCGAACACAACTGTGAATCCTGGAATGGTGATTGCATCTATTGACTGGAGAAAGATGTATGGGCTAACTCCACTAAGCTGGAAGGCCTGGGCTGTACAGAGGCAAATTGCTGCTGCTGGAAGCTTTGGCTCTCCCATTGCAACCCTATAAATCTCTTGATTTCTTACTGTCTTCTAAGAAGATATTTTCATCCTCCACCAGGGAAAGAGCAAGAATGAGCTCTAAATGAAACGCTAATGCTTGTTGTTTCCTAAACACTTATTTCATTCTGATGTCTTCCCACTACTGCAGGTTAAGTGGCTGCAGCCCTCAGGAAGAAAGAGTAGCTCTTGGATAAAAGCACTTCCTGAAGCGCAATGGAGAGATACACTGAGTTAAACTGGAAATCGTCTGTGCTCCGAAATCTCCAGAAAGCAACGGACACCTCCACAGTGCGGCAGAACGTGTAGTGCTCCAGACTCACCGGGCATCTCCTTCCGTCGAGGTGCAGCCTGGCAGGGTGAGAACCGCCCCGACTGCCTCACCTGGGAAGGGCACTTAGACAACCCCGCGCGAGGCTGTGCAAGTGTTGAGCATTTTCTCCTCACACAAAGGCGCAAGGGAGGCAAAGGAAGAAAGGGGCAAGGATTGTGCTGCAGGAACTGGCAGTGGATTCAAAGTTAGTAATAACCAAGGTGATTTTTTAAGTCTCTGCTGTGCTGTTTCATTGGTCTCTAAACCCTCCCCAGGGAACACGGGGCCCAGCTGCACAACCCTCCTGCTGAAACACTCACCCTGAGCCGAGCAGACATGTTGATCAGACAGGAGTCATTACACACACCTTCCCCATGCTCATAAGTACAGATCTGCTTGAACACATGGACATTATGTTCAATCCTGCCCCTCTGGGTTGATACCACCATGGTTCTCCCAGTGCTTCCATGCCCTTCCTCTTTTTAGCAGAAGAAAAACCCCTTGTATTTTACTGGCTCCTGCTTTTATATTCTTGTTTGTTGATGGGGAGCTGGCAGTCCCAGATACAGCTGTCTCAGAAGCGGATTTATCTTAGGGAAAATTCCTGCTTGGGTTTTGCAAATGTTTTAATTAACGTAAATTATTTTACTACATTTTACTACTGATAGCATATAATTATCTCCCCACAGGTATATATTTAGCTAACCAGAAAGCTGATCAAAGATGTACAAAATAAGGTACTTTTGCAACTGGCACTACATACAAGCAGAGAGCAGCATGATAAGACCAAAGGCATGGGGGGGCAGGGGGGGGAATTCCCCCTCCACAATCCTAAATATCAGTGGCAAATTTCCCTATTTAAAACGATTATCACAACATTAATTTACAAATTTTAACAGAGGAACACGAAGATGCATGAATACTTAAGTGCTGTGAAGGGGAAAAGAGCCATGTAGATGCTGGTGGGCAATCTCCTTTGTAAAGTTTTTTGAGGTGGACTAAGGGAAATGGCTCTGTAATAACACAGAGGAAGGAATCCCATTACAGCCATAGGTTAATTCTCTCAATTGATTTTGCTGGGTCAATCCCTACATATTATTATCTGTGTGAGGGAATTCACCATTTTCCTGAGGAAGTCTGACCATGGAAGAGATCCCAACTCCACACCCCTTTCTATCTTGTTTCCACTGCAAACACATTTTCAGATGGGTCAGTTTGAGACCTGTGCTGAGCAGCTGCTGTACTCTCACCACCCCAAACTACTGCCACAAAAACGATAGGATCAAGCTCCCTGGAACCGCCCTACCTTTTCTCCAAATTACAGGAGGATACAACATTCATCTCTACATTGAGCTTCTGGAAGTGCTTGTATCCCAGGGTCACTCGTTGTCCTTAACAGCTGCAGCCTCTGAACCTGTGATAGAGAGAAGATATCAGGCTCAAATAAGTGTTTAGGAGCCCAAAAGCACCCTATGCCAAACCACATGTTTCAGAATCTTATCTGTCCACTTGTGTAGGTTTGATCCTTTATTAAAAGCACGGGGTGCTTCGTCATCAGTTTCAGTGGGCACAGGATCAGATAGATAAATCCTCCTCTTGACCTTCTCGAAGGCCACTCTGTGCCTCTTTACACACCCATGAATAATGTGTTTGCTTTTCACTATAGTGTCACTGAGCACCAGTTCCAGGTGAGACCCTGAGTGTCCAAGGTGTGACACACAGAACAAAAAAACGGTCCCAGCTTCTAAGATATTATAGTCTGAGGGAGGTTTCATCTGACTCTCTGACTCTCTTTTTAAGCAACTTTAATGAAAAGCATTACTTAACTCTTCAGCTGCATCTGAGTCTTTACACTAAAATCTACAATATCACGTGCTATGGTGGTTACTGGAATAAGGAAACATTTTTCATGTTTATTGACGTATTTTGAAAAATACTCTGGGTATTTGAATGACGTACTAGCTTTTATTTCCATGCCATTACTTATAAACTTCATAGCATTTTCTAGAGGGGTCCTCAGCAAGATGAAGACCTCAGGGCAACACTCCATTAGGCTTTTATTTTTGTATGTTGGGTTAAACCATCTTCAGACTGGTAGATACAACTGGTTTCCTTTATTTAGGGTAGCTGAAGGAGACATTAAGTCTGTATTTCCACCCAAAATGCAAGATTGCTCAAGTATCTGAAAGCTCTAAGGGGATGGTCTTGATAGGTTATTAAGCAGAAAGAAGATTGTGTGGATGGACAATGCAGTTCAGGTAGAGGAGGAGAGAGAAAGCAGGCATATTTAAACAGGCAGGAATGGAAACTTCTAACAGCCCCTGAATAATCATTGATAAAAAGCCTGGACTGAATACAAGAAATAGAGGGATTTGGGGTCACCCTGCTGCCTGGAACAGGTCGGGAGCTGGGCAAGGAAACTGACTCTCAGCTGCCTCATTTCTTCTGTGTTCAGGAAAAGAGGGCTATGTGCATTCTTGTAAGTAAAGAGAAATGCATCAGAAACACCTTTCTCCATCACCCCTCCTCCAATCTGGATCAACCAGCAAGACCTTGATTTTTGGCCAGCGGCAGGAGTCAAGGGGAGGAAGTGCGTGCTAGAGAACCTCCCACACATCTGTACCAGTTAACCCTTCCTGCTTGCTTCAAGATTAAGATGGCACAAGGACAAGAGTGCTGCTCCTCTCTTACTCTGCACCAGCCTGGGGCTACACCGAGGTTTAAATCTCTGCTGTCTGTAATGGCATTGAAGATGAATCCTTTTTACGGATCCACTCCTGCCCTAACAATTCAGTCTTCCCCCAGTCCGCCTATGAGCACTTTGAGCGACTCTGTGTGCTCTTCCACACTGCAGGAAACTCCTTGGAATAAGGGAGCTGCCATTGCCTTTTTTCCTGTAGGTAATTTAACTTGCCTTTCATGAACAATCCTGTTTAAAACAGGTTTGTTTGCCTTGCAGCCTATGAAGAACGCTTTTGTGCAAGTTTTAAGTATGTTTTTATGCAAGTAAGTAAAAAGGCCACAAAATAGTCCACTGGGGTACACTTCTGTAACAAAATGACCTTTACCAGTAAAGTGCAATAATAAAATAAAGAATAATTTAATAAAGGGAGTCTTAACTCATTTTAGAGGGAAGAGATTCAGAACCATTTCTCAAAGTGAGCAGGTACACTGTATTCTAACCCTAGTTTCTGCTAATAAATAACAGGCAGTAATTTATTCCTTCTGCTTCTATCTTTATGTTAAGGGAGAGAAGCACCATTCAATATAAAAACATTGATTTCAGGGAAAGTAGAGGCTAAAGATACAAGGCAGATCAGACCTCTAGATCAGCCTCTAGGTAAGACTCATTACAGAGCAGCATAGTCTCTTGAGACGACAGAGGTCTCGACTTTGGAATCAATTAATACCAGAGAATGCAAAACCCTGCAATTCAGGAGGAAGCCATGGGGAACAGGATCCTGTGATCTCTGAGAAGTAGAAACTGCAGAGATGTAGCTCAGTGTTTATGTGGGGGCCCTGTGGGCCCCCTTCAGCACCCTTAATTTAGTCTTCATCAACTCCAATCCATTCTAGCAGGTCTCTGCGGGACGGAGATTTAATATCAAGGATCCGGAGCAGGGGTGGTTGGCGGTTCCGTGCTCCCCACGGCATCGCCTACTTTTTGGGGCCAGCACCCTAACCGATACCTCAACCTGGCACCCTTTCATGAACCCGCATGGTGCGATCAGAAACCTCTAGAGGTCGGGCTGATTCCGAGCGCCGCTGCAGCCGCCGCATTCCGCTACGTGCGAGTGACATCTGCTGGAATCCGCTCCCCTTCCTACGGCCGCCCTCGCATCCCGCCGGCCACGGAGGCCCCGGCCACCTCGCTGCATGAAAACCCCTGGAAAGAGACATGGACAGTGTGAAACAAATCCATGAAATAAGTTTTCCTCGCTGGAGGCAGGAGTAGGTCTTGTCCAGGTCTCCTCGCACATCCTCAACTGCCCTTCCAGGAGACGTGGGGCTCCTGCCTCTCTGCCCATCGCCAATGTCCTTTGCAAGGAGCTATGATGGAAAGTGGCATGTTCTGTGTGGAAAATCCTTCGTGGGCACTGCCACGGGGCCACACGATGTATCACTTAATCCCCATGAAAGCCACGGTCGATGACCCAGCTCTGGCCATCCAAGAGGATTGCAGATGGCAGTGTGACCTCATCCCCACAAGGAGAAGCCTGGAAGCCCCTCACTTCCCCGTTATAACATACCTTAAAATATTTAAACGCCTGCTATGCTATATAATGTTGCTAATGAGCCCTTTTATACGATCCGCAGTTTTCTCAGGCTACCCCCCAGGTCAAGGCTCCTCCGAGGGGACATCGGCAGTGACCCTCCCAACATGGCGCCGCGCCTACCCCACCCGTGGCACCCCCGACGCCTCTGCCTGACCTTCCTCCCGTGAGCCTCAGCGGCAACGCGCCCCTTCCCGGCTTCCCCCGCGCGGCGGCGGCCGGGAGCAGCAAGATGGCGCAGCCGCCGGGTGAGTGCGGCGGGCGCCAAGGTGACCGGGGCCGCGCCGCTCCCGTTAACCGCGATGTCTCTTTGTGTTTTTGTTGCAGTTCCCCTCAAGGACACCAAGCTGATGGACGTGAAGCTGGGCCAGCTGCCCTCCTGGCTGGCCATGAGGGACTTCACCCCCGGCGGCATCGTGAGGGCCGTGCGCAGAGGTGAGGGGCGCGCAGGGATTTTACCTCCCCACAGCAGCTTGTTTGACCTTCTGTAAATCTCGTTATCACAGGGGCTTTCTCCACGGGGAGCTGCTTTTGGCTTCTCTTCTTGTTCAAATAGGAAACAAAGATGGTATAAGTAGTATGAGGGTGACTTGCTTATTTTAAGCTCTCCTGCTGAGCTTACCTGCAGAAAACCTTTCCCAAGATTGCAAACTAAAATGTGGTTGATCCCTGAAGGTGATGAAAAAGGATAGGATTTACAGACATCACTAAGCAGAAGTTTTGACCGGTGTCCTTTGCTGTAGAGAGCATTTGGTAGACTTAAATGCAAAATACCAAATGAAAAGGCATGTATTGTGTATATATCTAGTATTACAGAATTAGATAATGTCGGAGCAGCTTGAACGGGTGGAAGTTATACTGAGATTCAAGAGATAAATAGTGTTTGTTCTTAAGCTTACAGCTGATGCTAACTTCAGAGCTTATCTCAACTAATTCACGGGTTGCTTTCTGTCACGCTTGTTGAAATATCTGAAGGCCTCAGAGGCAACTGTGCGCTCAGAAGCAGCAGGCTTCTTTCTGACAGGGAACAAGCTGCAAATCACCCAGCTGCTATGAAATAACATTTCTTCTGCGCAGGTTACGACAGGTATTTCAATAAATACATCGATGTGAAGAAAGGGGGTGTTGGCGGTATCGCGATGGTGCTTGCTGGTTACGTTGTCATCAGCTACATCTGGAGCTATGACCACATAAGTAAGTAAAAGCGGTACAGCTGACTATGTACGGTGCGAGTGCTTGCAAGATCCCTTGGGGCACTAAAACCAGTGAATCTGCTACTGCTTTTAGGAACAAAGTGAAGGACTCTGCTAATCATTACCACTTGAATCTGAGATTGTGTGCTCTTTGGGCAGACTAACTTCCTTTTTTTATTATAGCTATAGAGAATTATTATAGCTATAGAGAACTTAAATGCTTTTAATAAATTAACAGATGGCCAGTAGGTCTTGTTGACTGAAAAAAAGCCTAAACCTTTGTTGCCTTTCTGCTCTGGCAGGACTTGGGAACTGTGTGCTCTGATTTCTTGCAGAGTGCTTTCTTTCCTGTAACTTCAGCATTTTGTTCTTCCTGTGACTTCAGCAAAATTAACTTGCTTTATTTTGAATGATGCAGAGCATGACCGTCACAGGAAGTATCACTGAAGCACAAATTTCAGAAAGAGAAGGTGCAGTTCTTGAAGAGACTTGGCTGCTGGAGCAGGTGTCAGACATCAGAATTACTCATCTTGAAACCTGTACTGCTGTTATGACCAATAATAAAGTGTTTGCACTTTACACTTTCTGAGCTAAAACTCTGGTACTGTGTGAGTTTGTCTTCCCTGAATTTCCTCCCTCAAGGATAACTTCAGAGATGGTTGGAAACACTACGTAGTGTTATAAACTGGAGCAATTACTAAAATCATTTCATCTTTAATCTTTGATAAGAAGCAGCCCAATGTTATCTTTACTTTTAAAGCCCTAACCACTAGAGGTCGGACAGCTGCCTGCGAGGATACATTTGGATTTGAATGAATACCTGAGCTTGAAGCGATGCAGGGGTGTAGCCCTGTGCTTGATTCTCAGTCAGGGTGCCCCCGTTCAGGCAATTTTCCATCACAAAGCACTGCCGGAAGTGAGATCCCTGTTTGTCTTCAAGGAGGGATGCTACTCTCTCCTGCCAGGGGAACTCAAGTGTTTCTTACCCTTACAGCCCCTTTCTGTGAAAACTACAGCTTCTTCCACTACTGAGAGAAGCTGGAAAAGTGTGAGTAAGGATGTAAGTGTAAGCTTAAAACGTTTTTAATACAACAAGAGTTCATGAAATAAAAATTTTGCTTATAGAGGAGGTGGTGGTAATAATAGATATTATATGCACAGATGCAGCTTAAAAAGAGCATCTAGAGATTTGGCCTCTTTGCCTTGCCAAAGCACTCCACTAACCAGCTGCACCCCCATGCTGCAGCACTCCTTATGTTTGCAGCAGTGCCTGTGCTTGCAGGTATAAGCTGCACTATCCTCAGGGGAAGGTGGCCAGATACTACAGTCCATTCTAGTTCCCTTTTCAGCTCCCTATTTATATCCAGGCAGTATCTTGAATAGTTGTGTCACTGTTTGGCCACTGTTTATCCTGTAGGGGCACAAACGTGTGTTAGGAAAAGTGTCTTGAGAGTCTTTTTTTAATCACAGTCAGACTTGAAACTTCTATTTTAAATTACTCTGAATATCCACCATGAAATAAGTGCAGTCCTTCAACTCAACACAGACTCTTATTCTAGCCATGTGTTATACCTGGCTATAATTTGTTTTTTGTACAACAAACAAATGCCACAGCCAACTTTTTGCAATAATACATTTCAATAAAAACAAAGTATAAAGGCAGTTAGCGCAAATGCAAGATGGGTTAGAATCAATAAGGCTCACATTGTAGGTGCATTTTTTTTTTTTAATTCACATTTTATCATTGGCCCTTTTGAAATAGTCTTCTCAAAAAATAATCAGTTTTGGCTTGCGGGAGTATGCTCTCAGAAAGATGCTCTACCACTTTTAAAAGCAGCATTCCACAGGAATACACAGCTCCACTTTTTGGTGTTCTCTAGGCTAGGGGAATATCTGGTAAGTGTGAGCTGAATGGCTGAGGGGATTTTTTATTCTAGAACTTCAAACCACGTTCATTTCCCTACTTGTTTTTTCCAAATGAAAAATGGGCAAAAATACCGCTTTACTATCGTCATTGCTCCTCGTACTTTACCTAACCCTAGAGGTTAGGAACCCCACTCCATCCTGCTGGGTTCTCAGGCAAAAAGATTAATTTCTAACCTTCAGTATATTAAGAAGCACAGAAAGGAAGCCAGTGGATGAGAGGCTGACATCCCAGTGGGAGACGTCAGCTCCCAGGACAAGCTCACTGACACCAACATGCTCTAGGAACACGAGTTTGCTTTTTAAGAGCTACGGAACAGCCCTCTTGCTGCTTCCTCACTGAAGGGAGGGCATTTCAAGTATTAGCTCTCCCAGTCAGTCTTCCTGTTTCCTCAGGGAGGGCTGGGAGGCTGCAGGTTCCCCAAAGAGCAGTGGTAGAAGGAAAACACTTTAAGGAAACACTGGGGTAAGGTGTGTTTATGTAGAATGCTGCAGCGGTGAGGGGTTTGCATATCTATCCGCTTTTCCATCTACCTTTCAGCAGGGCTCAATGAAAGTAGTCGGAGGCCAAAACCTATTTTAAAAAGGTTAAAACATAAAAAAAGTTGTGAACAATTACAAAAATGTTGCTTAGCAGCAGCCAGCCTCTGACCAGTTCTTTCAGTAATGGCATTAAAAAGAAAAACAACCTGATCAATAGTTCAAAAATAGTGCTAGGCAGAAACCTTTTCTCAGTGTTAATAGCTCCCTTGCACTCTCCTCTCTGCTCTTTCACTGTCCACTGAGAAAGGCCAGGTGTCCTTTGGTGCATCTGTTGGCATAATGACCTTTTTCACCACACTAGAAGAAAGAGAGAAAGGGAGGTTATTACACAGTTGACAGCTTTTTTTTTCCTGCAGCTGCGTTTAATAATGTAACTAGCAACCATTCTAATTAGGCAGCTTTTCCATTTCTGGAAGATGCACAGCTCAGCAGGTGAAGTGAAACATGCTGTCACAAGGAACATGACTTAGGCTATTTCCACTGGTTGGAACAAAAAACAGCTTCCGTGCTGGCACCAGCATGATCAGCGTTACAGTAACGAACTGCCAAGGACAGAGCTCTCGGGTCATTACCACAAATGGAAAAGGGCTGCAACGCACACGTGAGACCCCAAGGAGAATTTCTATGTTCAAGGCTTCCAAGACCACCTCATTTGAAACACACTGTGACAGAGATGTATACGGGGCACTTTCCTATCAGCTATCCTGGATTAGACATAGAAAGTGCATCTGGACAAGAGAGTCACAACTTTGCACCTTAGGGCGATTCAAACACAGCAAGAAATGTTGACATCTGGTGTGACTGCTTTCTCCAGATATGCAATTTACTTCATTCCTTAAATCCTAGGAGTATAATGTTCATTTAAAGGACAAAAAGCAGAGTAAGAAAAAGCTTTGGGCAAAGATGTGATTTCTGAAAGCTCCAGTTGAGGGGGGGAGAAAAAAAAAAAAAAAAGAGAGATCCAAATACTCCATGTTGTCTGTGTTGCCTTATTTGCTGTAAAATTTGGTTAGCTCCAATTATAGGAGTTTCTGCCCCTGAGGAGGCCACTATCACCAAACGATTGCACTGGAGTGTGTTTACATTGTTGACATTTAGTAATACTCCATTTTGGAACTGAATAAGCAGCTATTAAAGATTTCCTGTGAAATTGATTCAGCTGCTTAATATCCCAATCCAATCAGAACAACCAGTAAAACCCAAACAAGCACATCGGACACAAAGTTGGCACATAGTGTGATGCAACTGTCAAAGCTGATGGAAAAGGAAGATTCTTTCCTGTAGCGGGTAGGGTTACTTTTTTGTTGTTGTTATTCTAAATAAACAAGAGATGGAAACTCAACTGTGTCAAAGTTCTGCCTAAGCTCCTCACTCAGCAACCAAAGTGAGCAGTTGCTCCTTGGTTTGACAAGGGGTGTTAGAGCTGAAATACTGGCAGCCTGTGAAAATTCAAATTCCATTCCGCACTAAGAGAGAAGAAAATCTTCCCACAATCATAAAGTGTAATTAAATGAACTCATGAGCACAAAACTGATTTCAGCTCTTATTGTGAGATGCAGTTTGACCATCTCCTTTAACTGATGCTGTGGTAGGGCTTCCTGTTATCATCAGATGAGCACAGACCATTATAGAGCAGCTCTGTGTGGGCCACAGCAAGCCCAGAGTTGTCAAACAAGCAACCTAGAGGCATCAGACCTCATTACTAATTCTGACAGCTGCAGCCACTTGCCAAACACAGTGTCTAATGATTACAGCACATATTTTGCGAATGTTTTCACTGAGAAATAACCCTTTGCAGAATAGACACCACATATCATAACACTGGTTCCTTTACTCATGACAGCAGAACCACAGCATGAGATAGTCCAGGAGATGAACACTCTCTTCTTCCTAAATGAAGGCCCCTCTGCCTCCCCTTCTCATGAATTACCTTGTAGCAGGTGACCTGCTCCAGCGGCCGGGGGCCTCTGTTCCCAGTGTTGTTGTTCTGGGACTGCATGACTCCAATGACTTGGGGTGTCCTCTGTTGGATAGGAGAAAAGTTTTCACTCGTTAAGTGCATCATGGATGAAAAACTTAGCGGTGGTTATTTTGTTAAGAAGGGAAAAGAACACCCCACATATTGAATGATCAATTTTTCCTCCAAATTTAAGCGTGGGTGAACTGCCAGCTGGAGCACCAGAGAGAAGAAATCAAACACTGAGGCATACAAAGCCCAGCAGTCCCGCTTTTCGCTCAAAAGCAGATTTAGAGACTTGGTTTGGGCTGCTAAAATATCATTGCCATCACAGAGATGTCATGCAGATTACAAAAACTGGCAGAGAGCTGCACAACCACATACAATGTGCTTCTGTGTACGTGGGAGTGTTCTGTGACTAGATCTTTATGTAAGCTGGAGTAACCGTAGGACTTCTGCTCCTCACTATATTGTCACTCAGGGTGCTTGTGCTTAATTCTTGCACAGTGCCCCCCTTCCAGACAGCCCAAGGAACAAACTGCCCCTGCTGGCCTCTGAGATGGAGGAAGCTGGAATGACTGAACAATAAGTTAACCAAGGTGCTGTAAGGGGAGAATTTAATTTAGTTTAATGGATGTTTCTTCAAGACTTTCCAGCAAGTCAGATCTAAGAGTCCAGATGTCCCATTTTGAGCATTAGACAATTCACCTTTTAAGGCACTGTGAGCCATGCTCTGTGGGTGGGTCTGTAGGGGAGGGAAGGGAATCGGGTACCTTTTGCTGTGTTTGTGTCGGCTGAGGCAGTGGTGGTTGCTCTGTGGTTCCCATAGGCAGTTCAAACCGAGGGCTGGTTTAGACAGACAGACAAGAAAATTGATTCTTGAACCATATGCCAGCATTTTACCATCAGCTCAGTCAAGTAACTCCGAATAACAAAGCAAACATTCAGCTAATTAAATCTCACTCAAAAGAAACAGACCTCTCTTCCCACTTCTCTCTGCATTCTGCTGCTCAGCCTTACATAAGCTAAACTGGTAGTTCAGTAGGTTGCATCTCCATCTAGCTGTGAAGTCTTCTGGATTCTAAACCCACATAACCCCTCTGCACAGATGGTATCTGATCAGCACCCCAGAGTCTGTTTGGTAACTCTGAGGAGCCCCTGCCCATGTCCTCAAACTGTAAATATACTGTGCAACAAAGTAAACATCGGCCAACTTTCCAAGAGCACCGGGTAGCTCCAGAGCATCGTGATTTGCTATAGGGGAAACACAGGATTACAGGAGAAGCCTGGAAACATACTCACTGCATGAATTTACAGGTAGGCCCCTCTGGACAGAATCCTACAAGGTAATTCACACAAATGACTCTTCGAGTGTGTCGGTGCCTGCAGAGGGGACCTGCAACACAAAGCTCGACAGTTTGTATTTCATACATACATACCCCAGCATTCCCTACAGCAGGTATGCAGGCAGATCATGCAAAGGAAGAACAGCAGCACCCTACCCTTGTCTACTAGCCACAGAAGCAGCAGCTGCATGACATACATACCATGTTTACAGAAGCCTCTGTCATACCAGGGACAGTCTTTGATCTTAGACTCCGGGTCAATGTGCAAGAATGGACACTCTTTGTTACTGCATTCCCCTGTACCAAAGGCAAACACACTTCTTAGCAAGTGGTGCAGAAACAAGAGCAAATCACTCCCAAAGCATCACCTGGATCATGGTGCTCCCACAAAGCTACTACCAACATTTATAAGTTCAGGCACGGAAACCTTATTGCCTGCCTTGACCTAGATGATGGACACCAAGCACTCACTCCAGGTGAGTAAGATTCTACCAGACTGGATTATTTATGTGTGCTTTTAAAACAATGCGGAAACTGAATTTGAAAGAGCAGTCATGATAACAAAAACCAAACATTAAGTGCACCAAAAGTGTGGAGAAACTACAAATTGCACACTAACCTCAATCCAAGGAAACCTACAAGACTGTAAGTTTCTGACAGCAAGTTGCCTCATTATGTCCAGATCTCCAGAGCTGGAAAGCAAGTGCATAAAAGTTTTGCACCCCCATACCCTCTGCTGCTCATCAACTCCCCAAAATAAAATTCATGCAAAGACCACCTGCTCAGCCTACTCTTCTCATCCCCAAAACAGAATATTAGGCACAAAACCCAGCAAAAACCTAACTTCCTCCCTCTACCCCAAAAGGAAAAGCTCTTGAGAGAGAAGACATCTACAACACATGAAGAATTTAGGGGGATAAAATAAAGTGAAGGGCTAAGCAGATCTGACAAGATCTGATACAACAGTATCAGCAGACACAGAAGATCTGGAATGTTCTGAAGATGGAGGAGACGGGGCGCCAGGATCCTCTGCACCATCAGCTTCCCACGCTAGCAAAGAATGTCAAGGAGGAGCTATAATGCCCCTTACCAAATTTGGAGTAGAAGTAACACTCAGGCATCTTGGTCATGTCGTACTCATGCAGAAACTCGCACTGATCTCCCTTTTTGCACAGTCCGCGTAGCCAGTGTTTGCAAACAACTGTCTTTTCCCCACTGATGTGTCGGAAGGGGCACATGCCTCCTGCAGAATGATGGGGAAAGGACAAAAAGAACACTTAAAATCTGCAGCACAAGGAGTTATGCACAGGGCAGTGGCAACACTTGATCCCTCTCTGCAAAAGGAGTTTTTAGAAGACTTCACTCTTTTTTAAGAATTTATTCTTTAGTGGCCACGGTAGAACAGAGAGTTCTGGATAACAGAGTCTTGTGCTCTCTAATGAGCAGAGCAATGTACTGTACAGCTCTTAATCCTCGCAGCCGTAAGTCACAGCTACTAATCCGGGCATGACCATGCCCAGAGCAAGGTCTGCTCGCTATGAGTTCAGACTTGCCTTTGCAGGCAGCGTTGCTGATTCACCCCACACCTCTAAGAAACAACCTTATTCCACAATCGTTGCAACAAAATCAATCTCACTTATGCCCCATCTTTACAATACAGCATGAGTAACCTATACATCAATCTGCCAAGAAAGCTGGTTTCTCTTCTGCCCCGACCCATAAGAGTATAAATGTATTGGGAATATTACTTGCCTTTTCCACAGGCCGCTTTTAAAAAAAATTCACAGACAGCAGCACCCGATTCTGTGGAGAGATCAGCCAAAGAAACTATTACATTTTTAAGAACTTGGGGTGATTTTTAAATTATTTCCTTCCCCACAAAGACACCCTGGCTGTCACCATCAAAAGCCCAGGACACTGGCTTGGGAAATGTATTTCCCAGGGCAAGTTCCTTGTTCAAGTCTGGCCCTCATAAGTAACTGCAATCTTTCAGGCAGAAAGCATGCATAGGTGATTTACAAAGGCTTGGTTGTGCCTATTTGGCCTTGCACAGTTTTAGGTTTTGTTTACCATGCTTCCTCCTGTTGCTATTAAATCAACCATGTTGGTAAAACCTGCATTTACACTCAGGGGAAAAGAGGCCGTGCATTCTTTTGACTAGAAAACACCAAGGCAACCATTAAGAGGTCACCCCTTGCTAATCCTGACCTACAGGTATCCTAAGCACCAAATTTTGGTAAGCTCTGTGCCTCTCTGGACTGGCTTGTGTCAGTTCACCCCACTGCAGGGGTAAGTTTAGGGCCCAGCCCAGAGACACATTTCAAGATGAGACCTCTTTGGTCCTTAAAATGCCTCATGCATGAGGCGCAGAGAAATGGAAATTGTGGAGGGAAGTCACATTTATTGTGATAACATCCCCACCTTCGCTTTCTGGCCCGGTGCAGCCCTAACTACGGGCTCCAGCACGGGGAGAGACCCCCCTGGGCTGAGACAAATGGGGCAGGGCAGACTCTGCTTGGGTTTAAAAGAGCTGGGAAAGGCGCGGGGGCACCGAGGCTGTAGCGGTGCGGCAGGGACGAGCAGGGAAGGGCAGGGGGGACCCGGCGGCGGCCGCACGCACTGTCCATGCCGGGGAAGGGCAGCGGCTGCGCGCCCAGCTGCTGCTCCACGGCCAGCTCCAGGTCGAACGTGATGTGGTCCACGCTGGCGATGAGCTCCTGCATGGTGGCGGCGGCCGGGGGCCGGCGGCGGCGGGAGGGGGCAGAGGGGGGCGGCTGCGTCCCGGCGCGGCCCGTGGTGGCGGTGGTGGCGGCAGCGTAAGGAGAGAGCGGGAGCCGAACCGAGCGGCAGCGGCGGTGGCCGGAAGTCACCTCAGAGGCGCCTTCCCGGCAGGCGGCCGCGCGGCTTCCGCCCGCGCAGGCGCTGTGCGGCGGGGCTCCCGTTGCCTAGCGACACTTCCGCTCCACACACCGGCGGCCGCCATGCGGCTGCTGCGGCTTGTGGGCCGAGGGTTGCGCCTCGCCCGGCGGCCCCCG
>VZSV01000059.1:3584547-3594610 GCA_013398735.1 Nothocercus julius | reverse complement strand
CGGGGGATTCTCTTCCCCCCGCCCCGCAATGAGGCTGTAGAGGGAGTTGGGGGCGGCTCCTCTCCGCCCCCCCCACCCCGGTCATGGAGGGGCGGGGGGAGGGGGCTCGTGTCCCCATCCTCCCCCTGGCGGCACCGGGGGAGCTTCGCAGGTGGCCCCATCCACCCACACGTGGCTGTGGAGGGGGCGGGGGGGAGCTCATCGGCACCCACATCCCTGGGGGGGGCGCTCAGGTTCCCCCCCGCCTTGTGGAGGATTTGGGGGTTGTGTCTCTCCTCCCGCCCCGGAGCAACGAGGGGCTGCAGGATCTGCCCCCTTCTCCCGGGGGTCCCTTTTGGAGCCCCCATCGAGAGCAGCAGCCGCGGGGGTGTCCGGTGGGGAGCCCTTTGCGCCCTCCTGGAGGCTGCAGCCGCTTCCCCCGGCGGCGGAGGCCTCCGGGGCGGGATCCAGGAGCGGGGGCTGCACGGAGAGCGTCTGCCCACAAAGCGGGGGCCACAAACGCTCCCCTCGCTCCAGGGGGGCCCCAATCTGCCGGGTTCCTCAGGGCTTGGGCAGCATCCGACTCCTGCGGAGCGGGTACCGACTTGCTGGGTGATTAAGGAAAGGTAACGAGAATGACAGAGCTGAGCCGGATCCGCCCAGAACCTTCTCCAGATGCCCTGGCCGCGTAACCAGCTCCAGGCTGAGCGTTCATGGGCTCCTCGTCATGTGCGTTAATGTAGAGCAGCCCTCGTTAGTCATCTGCTCTGCGGCCTTTTTGCAGTTCTTTTCATTAGCATTTCCCAAGTTTTAATATAATAAAATGTCTCTCCTTGTTTGGATTGTCCTTACGCAGTCTATTTTGTGCCCGTTCATTAACGTTAGTAAAAAGATCTGAAGCTTTTTGTGTATGTGTGCGTGGAGGTAAATAACTGCTATGAGTTACAGCTCTGGCTTAACATATTTAAATGCCTTAACTCGGGTTTTTCTGCTCTGTATTTCATATACAATTTAAAATGTTTCTTTCAACCCATTTTTTCCTCTTTTTCTGGGGAAAAGAGGGGTCTCCCCTCTATCCCCAAGTGTAGAGGAGTTTTTATACTGTTAGCAGAAGAGTTTTGCTCTCATTGGTTAACATAAACTGGGGATTTTAACTAGCCAATAATAATTTTTGTTACATTATTATTTCTGCAGATGTTTTATTCTCTGAACAGACTCAAAAAGAACAAGCGATTCCTTCATTTTTTCCCATTCTTTTTGATATAAAATCCTTAACTGTGTTGCTCACAACTGAAGACAAGTGCATTTGAAAGCACCTGTGCCTCTGCTCAGAGCTCTGCGAAGGGGGATAAGAATCCTGCTCCTTATTTTACTCTTCATTTCATTGCTTTCCAAGCCACTTTTCCCTTGAGTTATTTTTCCCCGGTGCGGAGGTATTTGCTATAATAACGCAAGCTCTTCAAAAGCTTTAAAATGCACCTAGTAGTTAAGAGAATTACCTGGCGTCAGCAAAGCTTGTAGCTGCTGTAGTTCATTTTGGTTTCCGCGGTGCTACGTGCTGTGGCAGGTGGCAGGGTGGTCCCTTGTTGTCCCTTTGGGATGTCATTTGCTGGGCAGGGGGTGGCGCCTCTTGCCCTGGGGCACTGCCCTGGCTGATCCGCAGGTTGGTGTCACCGAGGTGGGAATGGGCAGACGGAAAAAACAACGCAAATGTTGGGCTGGACAAAAGCCTGAAAGGCTCAGCCTTAACCAGGCTAAAATAAATAACATTTGTCTCTGCTGACCCAGGAGAGCTGGTTGGAAAACATGGAATTTCTAAAGCACAATCCACAGGGGGATCTGCTCCCATGCTCCCGGGCTCACCGAGCCCAGCGCGTGGGCCTGGCCATGGCAGGTCCCTCCTGTGCATCCTGAGGAGTCTCCAGCCCTGTTCTCCCGCGCTGCTCCCGGGTGCTCTGTCATCCCTGGCAGCTGACGCAGGGTTCAAGGATTTCCTGCTGCTTCCCGAGCCTCCTGCAGCAGCTCCCGAGCCAGAGCTGCTTGGTTTTTTGCCAGGCTCGTGCACAGGTTTTACGTTGAGCTGCCTGGCTCGAGGCTGCCTCTTTGCACAGCTTGCGTTGCCAGCAGCTCCTTGTGCTCCAGGAAGTTAGATGGAGCAAAGAGCTGGAGGAAGCGATAGTGGCCCCAGCGATTTCGTGTTAATAACAGAGGTTTGAGCTCGGGTCGGATCTCGGCCAGGAGTCCAGTCAGCCAGCCTGACCCCTTCCTGATTTCTAGAGCTTGTTTTCATTTTTTCCATATAAAGCAGTAGAACGTGGAGGCTCCTTTTAATAGTGCTCCAACTCATTAGAATTCCCAGTGCTTTTGTCCAAGGAGCTTCCTATTTCCCTTTGGCGCACTGGCGTTTAGGGGAGGGGTTAAGGAAAGCAGCTCCTTGGAGATGGTTGGTGGCAACCACTGCTGCCGCAGGATCATGTTGTGATTCCTCCTGTGTAGGAAATGCCAGGAGCAGCTGTGGGATTGTGGATTGCCCAGCAGCCCGGGAAGAGAATCAGAGGGGCCCCAAGCCTAGGTCTGACTGGACAAGGGAGGACAGAGTTATCGGGAGCTGCGTGCGCTGGGAATTTTGTTGCCAGATAAATGGAGTGTGTGACAGCTCTGCCGTGGTGCAGGGATAGAGATGTCCCCTCTGGAAGAGCCCTCGTGGCTCGGAGCCACCGGGACAAGCCTGTGTTTGCTGACGTGGTTCGGAGAACTCCGTGCAGCCCAAGTGGGAAGGAGGAATTTGTTCTGTGCGTTAGCGATGCTCATTCTCTGCCTAACTTATCCAGGCCTCTGAAATGTTTTGCTGAGGCTGGTAAATGGATGTTTCTTTTTCCTTTGGTTTTATCAGAAAGGATATTTTGACTTGTCCTGTGTGCGCCCAGAGCCCAGACAGCACACTAAGGAAGGAGCCAGATTTTTTTTCAAACTTTATCACTAAACCAATTTTTTTTTTGTGCAGGTAGAAAAGGAGGCCACAAAGGCCGAGCACGACAGTACACAAGCCCTGAGGAGATCGATGCACAGCTGCAAGCAGAGAAGCAAAAGGCAAGGGTATGTTTAATGTTAACTGTTATAAGCCCTATTAAGCTTGCTTAATTTGCTGTTCAAGAGAAATATCAGCTTAATCAAATGTTATAGATCGGTTCTGAACGCCCTGTCCAGGGAGACTGCAGGGCGTGATCCAGTGCAGCTCCCCACACAGAAGCAGGGCCAAGTGGACTGTCCTGTCAGGAGCTGGAAGTGAAGACAATTCCACAGCAGCTCTAGACAGATTCCCCCCACCCCACTTCATTGCTCTGGTCACCAGCGCACGCTAGTTTTCTACCCCTGCTCCACAGTTTGGCTGGAGAGAAAAAGGGGTCACATCTTAAGGAGTTTGGAACAGAAATAAAAGTTATTATTTGCCTTCTTTCTGTTCTAGACTTAACAGACAAAACTCCTTTGAGTACTCTTCCTGTATGCCTGATTTTCTTGTTTACTTATGACTTGCAGGGAGAGATAAGTTTTCTGGCACAAGTCCTTTTTTGGTGTGTTTCTGTGCCCCGACAAGCTCATGCCCCTGCCATCCGCAGCTATCTTACTGGTATTATCAAAGGCATGGCTGCTTTTTGCAGTTCAATCTGTCTTGTGTTCCCAGATTATCACAGCTCTGATTACATGTTCACTGCTATTTATCTGTGACTTTCTGAAAGTGCTGCCTAAGCCTGAATACACTGTTCCAGCTGAAACCTCACAGCATGGACTACAGTAGGACAATTATACCCCATGTAGGAAACACTGATGAATACCTCCCAGAATCAGATTACTCTTTCATGCAGTTACGAGCCATGTTGGTGACTCCTTTTTAATGTTTTGACCAGCTGTAAGACAAGATGATTGTGCGGTTTCCTGCTTAGCCAGAAATTGCCACTTCATATCAGATTTCTCCTTCCAAAGTGTAGCTTCTTGGTCTGTGTTCTGATTCCGCCTTGGTTTCATGCCGCCTTTCCAATTTCTTAAAGCACTTGTGGTTCTGATCCCATTTTCCAAAATGATTCCAGCTCCTGCCAATGTGATGTCATTCACAAATTTTATGAGTGTTCTCTGCTTCCAAGCAGCTAATGAAAATACCAAGTGGAAATGGTCCAGAACAAGCCTCTGCAGGACCCCACTGGAAATGCCTGCCTTGCTTTTCCTCAACCCAGAAAACTACTCTTTGAGAAAGATTTTTCTTTTTTTTTATTTATCATCATCCATACCACATGGTGATGGATGCATCTAACCTTATTTCATTAAGGAAACCTTTAAAAAATTTAATCAAATTATTCATCTTACTGCCCCCAGTTCATCCACGTTGCTAGTCCCTCTGATGAGGGTTATTTGGTAATGGCAAAACAAGCTGTTCGCTCTCGTGTTGGTTCTTCTAATCTTATCTTCCAGTGACTTACAGATTCCTTTCTAGGGTCCGTCTGGTAAAAACTGTGCTAAAAAGGCTGTAATTTTTTGCATAAAGTATTCTGGATGGTGGTCGGCAATTGTCTTTTCTCTAGTTTTTTTTTTTATATACATCTAGGACTGGATCCAGCAGTTTATAACATCTGTGTAGTTTCCACCAGCATCCCTGAGATACTGTGTGCTGGAAACCTGGGCCAAAATGTCTCCTGAAGATCTTTCATTTGGGGAATGCAAAGTACCAGTTTTGTCTTTTACAATATTTTTTTTCTTGGCCTGTTACTTAGAGAAAGCAGCAGAGCTGTTTGGAGGGAATCTGCAGGGGCAGATGATCCACCATTAGTGAGCTGAGAATGAGCTCTTGTTCCTTCGTGACCAGACACCCACGCTCTGAACTGTGTCTCATCCCTCCAAATTAAAAGTCACTGAAAGAGCTGGGATTTTTACTGACACACATTTTCTCTAATTGCCTGTGATTTTGTAGGAAGAAGAGGAGCAAGAGGAAGGGGGTGAAGGAGCAACAGGAGACCCCAAAAAAGAGAAGAAATCCTTAGATTCGGATGAGAGTGATGAAGATGATGAAGATTATCAGGTAGGACAACTTTGTGCGTTCGTGTCAACGTGGAGTGGGAGAGAGATGCAAACTCCTGACATGGAGTTCTCTCTGAGAGCTTCTTGTAGTAGTTTTTATGGAAGAATTATTTTTGGAAGCCAGAAAAAGCTTATTGGCTGTATGTTATCCTTGGGAGTATCTCTCTAGTAACTTAGGCATTTCTATAAGTGAAATGCTAGGATGGAAACATTCCTGAAAAGACCGAAAATGCTTCATTCATAAGTGTCTTTGCTGCCTGGTAATGACAGGATTTTGAATTCCCCTTTTGGGGTGCGAGGCGATGTGTTTGAGCTGTCTCTGATGCAGTATTTTGGGATGTTGCAGCTCTTACTAACCTACCTGTTGTTCTTCAACCTTAGCAAAAGCGCAAAGGAGTGGAGGGGTTGATAGACATAGAGAATCCAAATCGTGTAATTCAGACAACCAAAAAAGTAACTCAGCTGGACCTGGATGGACCCAAGGAACTCTCGCGGCGAGAGCGGTGAGTCCTTCCTGCTGCCACGGGGGAGCCGGCACATTTCTGGCGTTTTATCCTCACTGGATGCAGCAGTTCAGCCCGGGAGGGTGTTTCCCTGCTGCCTACATGCTAGTGCTTCTTGGAATTATATGCAGTCCCCTATAAAGCTGGTGCTAAGCAGCAAAATAATAGTTGGGATTTACTTCGGTTCAAAATATCCTTTGCTACAAACACTTAAAAAACTGGGTGTCCTCTGGGACCAGCTGTGGTCATCCTTGGGTTAGGCAGCTTGGCCAGAGTTGGGAGTGTAGTGTTTGTTGCTGAGAAGCAGTTGTTGACCGTTCCTTTTTTGAAGCTTTATGCAAAAAAAACCCACAAAATATTATTAAATAAACATCACTCCTGGGTCACACTGGGGTCCACTTTAATCTTGCTGCAGAAGGTGTCCTAGTGATGGGTAGCAATTTTGCAGATTCCTGGGGTCCTGGTGAAGTTTTGTCTGAGTGGGTGAATAAGACGAGAAGCCAGATGTAATCCTCCAGTGTCACTTATCAACAGAGAGTGAACGGTTCAGGCTTGCGTATTTGGTATAGATTGCCTGAGCAGAAGTGCAGCTGGGAGGGATGAGGCTGCGTAATCTGGGGCTAAATTGTTTGACCTCGTTGTGTGTCAGTGTTCTTATTTACCAGAGCAGAGACAGAAATAACCCCCCTCATCATCCCCGTCCGAACCCTGCTGTAATTGTAACCTGTGCTTGTAAGGCAGTGACAGGGGTCCCAGCAGGCAATCCCATCTCTGCTCAACCTCCTTCCCACTCCCTTAGTCTGTCTGTATCTTCTTGCTCTCTTGGGTACCGTAATGACTGGGGTGTTTCACTCAAACAGAGAAGAAATAGAGAAACAGAAGGCAAAGGAGAGATACATGAAAATGCACCTAGCTGGTAAAACAGAACAAGCGAAGGCAGATCTTGCCCGACTAGCCATCATTCGGAAGCAAAGGGAAGAAGCTGCCAGGAAGAAAGAGGAGGAAAGAAAAGGTAGGACGATAATAAATCACATCCTCTTGCCTCTCTTTTGCAGTGGCTGTACTGCCGTGGTTTCTGATACTGTGTAGTAACCTCTCCCCTCTTGAGGCTCTGTGGTGCTGCTGCGTCTCGCTACAGCTTCTCTCTTCCAAACTCGGTTTGGTTATTTCACTCCTCAGAGGTATTGCTTAACAGAGCTTGAGGACATTTGAACAGGGAGAAGCCAAAGAAAAGGGAATTGCTCTCGATACTCCTTTTTCTCAGCCTCGCAGGCAGTGCTTGTTCTGGCTTGAGGGTTCAGTCAGTTCCTGGTGCTCATTGGATGTGGTTAATCCACTTGGCCTGCTGGGGATCCAGACTGCACAGGGAATCTTCCTGCGCTTCTCCGCTTCCCGACTTCCCCTTAGCCCGGGTCTGGCAGGTGTGAACCGGAAGGAGGGAGCGTTCTCACTGACTGCCACAGACAGGTTTGTGCAGCAGCATCAGGATAACTTAGAGCAGCCTGAGAAGAGGCCAGGGACAGAAGGGATCGAGGTTGAGAGACTGCTCCATTCGGCCCTAGAGGAGATCTGCCAGGGATTGGAAGGGAGGGACAGTTTTTTTCCCGTTACCTCACTCTGTGGCTAGCAGGATTCCTGCCAAGCCAACCCCAGTCCCTGACTTGCACCGTGAAATGACAACACCTCTTTCTTTTCCTCCTCCAGCGAAAGACGAAGCGGCTATGGCAGGTAAAAGACTGCAGTCACTATCCCTTAACAAGTAAGCCCAGGACGTGCAAGAGGAGGAAACACCAGGGAACTGTGCCTGGTGCCTGCCAGGAACTCTGTTGTGTTGCATACCATCGATGCCACATGGGATGTACTGTGGCATCGAAGTCACCTTCACCTCCAAGAGACACTGACGATGTGTTTGTCTTCATCCTGGCACAGATTTCCATTTCGGGGTTAGGGGCAGCTGCTATCTTTGGTGCAGAACTGCGCTGAACAGCAATTCTCTGTAACAGTTTGGAAACCTGAATGTTTTTGCTGTTTTTAGGGTTAAGAACTCATAGACAGGGGCAGGGCGGGAGGGGCGATGCTTCAAATATTAGATTGCAAGAAACTAGACTGTGGGGTCATTGTGGGGTGGGGCTTGGGGGGGGGACCTTTGACTTGCTAGTGAAAGCCCAAAGGGGGACGTGTCTGAGGAAACCTGGGCAAATGCCCGTGAAGTTGAGCTGCAGAGTGTGGCAGTGTAGCCTGACTTCATGGACACGTGGAGTGCTGTTCCTTCCCGCTTTCATCCCTCCTCTCTTGCAGCCAATCTTCCCTTTTCCCTCCTCTTCACTTTTTTTTTCTCCTCCTGATTAGGGGTAGTGCCATTTTTTATCCACGTCATCCTTTGTTTAAAGGAAAAAAAACCCCAAACATTAAATGTACCAGACCCAGATGGAAGAAAAAAAAAATATCGATAACGTTCAAAAAATGAAACTTGTATATTTGGCCGATTAAAACGTAAATTATCGTAACTGCTTCGTCCTCGTCTGCTGCGTGTGTGTTAAACGGGCGGAGAGGCTGAGGCAGCAGCCGCAGCCTCGTGTTGCGGTGCCCTCCGTCCGCCGCGTTGCTGGGTCTCCGTGCCACTTGTGGTGGTGAATTTGGCTCGAGGTTCGGAGCTGCGGCAGCCTCAAGGCCGGAGGCTCCCCCTGCTCCTCTGTCGCAGTGCGGTCGCGGAGGCGCTCGGCTCGAGGCTGCCGTGGCGGGAGCCTCCCGACCTGCCCGGCAGCGCCGCGGGCTGAGGGGGAGCCCTGCGGCTGCCCTGCCCCGCCAGGGTGGTTGTTGAAGGCTGAGGACGGAGCAGGATGAAGGGAGCGGAGAGGGAGGCTCCCCAGGAGTTGCCAGCAGCGCTTCCCATCGTACGGGCGCTTGGTGGAGATGGGGGGGACAAAGGTGGTTTAGTGGGGTGGAGGTACCGCTCTCCGTGAGGGTGGATGGGGGGGACGAGCTGCGGGGGGGGCGCTGCGGGTGCCGGCCCTGCCGTGCTGGGGCGGACGTGCGGGGTCACCTCGGGGTCCCCTGGGGACACAGACCCGCGGGCTCCTCGGGCTGTCGCCGCAGTAAAGCAGGAGCTGCAGGAGGAGTGCCGGGTGGTGCAGGTGGGAGAGTGGGATAGGTCGTGTGTAGAAACGGGCGCCAAAAATCCATTCAATCCAAAACAGTCTCCTGCTTGTGTCTGGACTGGACCTCAGTGTCACCGTCCTGCGCTGCCAGCGAGATCCCCTTTCCCCAGGCTGCTGGAAGGGACGCGTCCGCATGAGGCCGGGTCCACATCGAGGGACATCAGCAGGAGCAGCGTCTAACCCGAGCTGCCGTGGGGAGCTCTGGCCCCAGGAGGAACCGGCTTGTGCAGGACAGGTTCTTCTTTTTGGCACTAAAGGTAAGATGTCCCTCGCAGAAACACCTGCTCTAACACAGGGCAACATTTTCTGTGCTCATACACTTGCTCACGTTAAGCTACTCCTCCCTCTCCAATAAATAAATACATTTAAAATATGGATTTACATGGGGAAAAATCCTTCTTTTATTCTTGATTCTATAAGCAATGTATGACCAGCATCAGGTGCATTAGTAACAAAAATAGTTAAAAAAAGAAAACATTTTTTTCTTTGTCTCGGCGTCGTCAGGCGCCGGGTGCCGCCCGCGCTGCCGCCGGCGGGGTCTCAAAGCGCAGGGTCTCGCGGGGAGGGAGCAAGCGGGATCCGCCTGGGAGAGGGAGGCCGGCAGCGCCGGGACGAGGCGCCTCCTTCACTTGATCTTGAGATCCTTCAGGGCGGACTCCAGGCTCTGGAGGAGGAGGAGAGGTGGGTCCGGGCCCTGGAAGCGGCGCTGGGGGAAGGACGCGGGGCCGCCTACCTTGACATCCCAGATGCTCATGCCGCCGTCCATGCCCGTGGTGCAGAACTGCGAGCACTTGGCCTTGCCGCCCGCCAGCACCGAGATCTGGCTGCGGGGCACAAAGAGGTGGAGGGGGCTCAGGCCCCAACCCCGGGGGGACTTTGCTGCCCCCGGGGTGGCACCGGGGCTGCATTTCCCCCCCCACCAGCACCCAGCCACCCAAGGAGGCCACGGGAAGGCGCGAGAGGCCGCTCCGAGGAGGCTGCGGCCCCGCGGGGCGGCCCGGGCGGGCACCTGATGCTGTTCTTGTGCAGCGTGTCGAGCGCCGCGTTGGCCGTGTCCGAGCTCGCCTTCTTGTCCAGGTTCTGGAAGCGCTCGCGGGCGGTGAGGCCGCGCTGGGAGCTCTGCTTGGGGACGTCCAGCTTCCCCCCGAAGGTCAGCGCGCCCTGGCCCTCCTCGTAGGTGAAGAGCATGGGGTAGCAATCATGGCCCTGCGGGAATCGAAGAACAGAATCATCATGGTTGGAAAAGGCCCTGGAGGCCACCGAGTCCAACCGGCAGCGCCGTCCCCGCAGCCCCAGCTCACCGCGGCCACCAGGCTGTTCTCGGTGATGAAGGTGACGGCCAGGAGGGGCAGGGTC
>VZSV01000059.1:3563129-3580443 GCA_013398735.1 Nothocercus julius | reverse complement strand
GCGCCCGTCCCGGCAGCCCCGCGAGCTCCCGGCCGCGGCCGAGCCGGGGACCAACGGGGCCCGTTGGCTCCCGCCGCTTCCCTGTCCCCCCCTTGCTGGTGGCTGCCAAGGCCGGGTTGTCCCCCCGCCGCTCCTCGGCCTTCGCTCGCTGGGATGCACCGGGATCCAGCCAGGCGGAGCGGCGGCTGCTCCCGTTTCCAGGCTCTCCTGCTCCGGCTGCATCCCCAGCACCCGCAGTGCATCCCGCTGGCTCTTTCCCTCCTGCTTCAGAGCAACCTGCTTTTTATCTCTCTCCTTGCCAGTAACTCAAAGGTTTAAGGGCTGGAAAGGGGATAGGATGGGGGACTCCCAGATCCGGTCATGGCTGCTCAGCTCAGTGGGAAGCTCCGGACGGGACCGCCTGTGACAGCGGCTCCTGAGCTCAGCTTGGGGCTCTCACAGCAAGGACAAGTCCGGATGGGGTTTCCCAGCAGTGGGATTTGGATGTAACGGGCCCCTGTGTACTAAGATCCAGAATAAATTCCCAGGTTACGGGCTTAAGTCCTGGAGAAAGGCTCCGAGGGGCGGCACTGAGCAGGGAACTCATCTCCCTCTGGCTCCGGAGGCTGCAGAGCTGAGCACAGCCCAGCCAGGCCCCGCGCGCGACGTCAGGACCCAGCCCTGGGGACCTTTCATCTGCCCCTTGCTTCCTGTTAGATCCTGGCACTGCTCCCAGGGAGGCGAACGAGGGACAGGCCGGCTTAGCTTCCGCGCCGGGAATCCCTGTGTTTCAGGGAGGGAAGGGTATCACCCCCAGCAGCGCCGGCAGAGCAGTTTCTGACCTGCTATTGCATTTCCTCCTCGTTGCTGCTCTCGAGGCTGCTCCGGGGCCAGCTCTGCTCCCACCGCGGAGCAGCTGGAGAGCAGCGAGGGCTTTTCCAAAGGACAGGGCGCCCGGGAGAACCAGCCAGTGCTGCCGAGCATGGGGAGGAAGCACCAGCCCCGCTCCATCTCCGGCTGCACCTGACTCAAGCCTCGGCTAAAGCATTTCACCTCTTTTTGCCTCCGTTTCCTGCGGGGCGGAGAGCCTCCCGCAGCCCTTGCAGGACGGCTCGCCCAGCCCACGGCCTCGCAGGACGGCAGCAGCACAGGCACTGCACGCACGAGAGCGTGCTTTGCACTAGGGTATTGCTTTGCACTAGGGTATTGCTTTGCACTAGGGTATTTTTTGAAGCTGGGGAGAAAAGAAAAAAGAAAAAAAAAAAAAAAGGTAGCAGCAGGTCTGCACCTTCTTTTCTTTTTTGTAAGCAGCCTCCCACGCACAGCCAACGTTCCTTGCTTGTGCAGAGCCCCCGTCCCTGCCCCAACAGCCTGTGAACTGGCACCTAACACGGAGCACATGCAGCCCCCAGCTCTCCTTAACTAAGGCGAGCTGCACCACGAGCTCGGCCGTCGGGAGCAGCATCAGCCCCATCCCCTGCAAGAGAACAGGGGGAGCAGGTGAAGGAAACGGCGCAGGGAAAACCCAGCACCTACCTCCAAGTGGGCTGCAGGAGCTGGGCGGCAGCAGAAAGCCCTTCCAGATGGGATAAACGGCTGGGAATCCGGGAAGCTGCCACCTCGGGCTGTCCCTGAGCTCTGCCTGCTCTGCTTCACGTCAGACCAGGCCTCAAGTGATGAATGTTTTTGTTCCCCCTGCTCGCTTCTTTTCCGGGGTAAATATGCTCCATCTGTTTGCAGTCTCAAACTCCTCACATAAACATTTCTCTTTCAAACATCACTCTTTTTGGAGCAAAAAGGCTCATTCTACCCTCTCTAGATCTTTAATGCAGAAACAGCCCAAAACATAAAGACTTATTTTCTCCACTCTCTCATTAGATCATTTTTCCATGCTTTTGTAGTATTTGGGCCATATATTTCGGAGCACAGCTTTTTAAACACTTTTCTCAAACAAAGCATCACACTTTCAAAGCAACTTCAGAAACAAAATCATAACTTTCTGAGAGACATAAGCACCTAATAGCATGCCTGCACAGAAGGACAGAAGCAAATCCAAGCTGCTCCATCCATCCTCCACGCTGGCTGACAGTGTCATTTTGATCCAGAAGACATTTAACTACATCAGCATGACATTATATCCGAGCTAATAAACCCATCCCCATCGTAAAAGTTATACACAGATCACTAGATGATGAGTAAGAGGTTAAACAGTCATTATTTTATGTTTAGAAGGGAGGGGAAATTGAAAAACCACACTTGACTGCCAGAGGAAGAAAGACAGAGACAAAGTAAAACCAGGAGGAACTGAAAAACAACCAATTCTCTGCATTCAGCAAACTTTTCACCTGAAAATGATCTTTCTCTGATGGACATTGTTCACCTACAGAAATATGGCAGAACTTGTCCTCTTTGTGGGCTTCTCTTTCACCCTCCCTCTTCAATCACCCAGAGCTGACGAAACATTCTGGTTCCAGAGGAAGTGGTAAATTTAGTCAACGTTGCTTTTTTTAAAGACACTTCTGCATTTTCAAACATGAAATGAAAAAGTCTCAAGCTTCATGAAGCTAGATAATCCCAAGCCAGATAATCCTCTCCAGAGCACAGCCTGGATCAACCCACAAGGCATCAACAAACCTTATCTTGATGGGACCTTCTGAATAAAACAAATGATGTGCAAGTGCCTCAGCGAGTGACCAAGGCTCGGAACTGACCTTCAAAAGATGCGGTCACCTGAAGACAAAGGACTGAAGCCACTGTGCTCTTCGCTCCGGTAAGATGTACTTAATTTCTTCCTGGTCATTATAAATAGAGAGTTTTATTTGCAGAACACTCAGCTCTAACAAGACATGCAGGCCTGTGTGGCTGCAAGGGATTGAAGAGTGACTTGTTTCTGATTTATCCTGCTAAGATTTGACTCAGCAAATTTTTGCCTCACTTGCTGCCCGCACTCTCCCATTCTGTACGCCAGGCACTGCACAGTGAGGAGCCTCTGCACAGATCATAAAAGCCAACTACAAATAATTCTGGTCATTAGCCTTCCAAGAACTACGACCCACCAAACTGAATGAAAAAGACATTTGCTTTAATTTGCTATTCTTACTAGATTACTGGATTCAATGGCAGGCAGACAGAATTAGGAGTCAGTAGGACAAAAATCACACATCATCCAAAATTACCACATTCTCCAAGAGAGTAATTTCCCTAAAAGAAGTCTAGCTGGTTCATCTTCATTTGTGAACTTTCAGTTAAGATGAACTCTTCCCCTTTTGAGGCCAGAAAAATCAGTTCAGGCGTTTTTACCCTATTTATCTGGTTTTCTTCCCACAGTATTCCTTTTTCAAACCATCAATAAGAATCAAAACACAAAACAATCTGTTTTTTCTTTTTTATTATTATTATTATTATTTCTAGCAGACAATTTACATAAAATTCCCCTTTTAAGTTAGTGATTCATAACTTCCTGCAATAAACTACTTAAGGAGCAGCTTTGGTAAAGAATGGAATGAAACAACCAACCAAAAAAAAAAAAAAAGAACAATCACAGCTGATTTTGAAACCAACACAATTCACCAAATTTAGATTCAAAAGAAAATCTGCCAAGCTGTATTTTCTCAGTGTTTCCAAATATTCCGCCTTCTTCCTCCCTTTTTGAGTCTGTGCAGATGTGGGAGCTGCATTCGGTCAAGCAGTTTGCCCTGCTAGATCATGGAAATCCATCTCTACATGATTCGTAGACCCTGAATAGAGGACTCTAAGGTCTTGAAAGAGAGAAAATCTTTATCACAAACTGCTACCACATCCTATGTTAAAAAAAATAAGTGAAAAGGCTGGCTTTAAAAGAGGAGCAAAACAAAGAGGGTGGTTGAGATGTGTAACCAGAGGCCAGAGACCACTATGATTATTCATTCCAATCTCCTGCCTAGACAGGCAAATGACTTCCCCTCCTTTTCCCCAGAAACTGCACTAATGCAATTCATAATTTCAGCTTCTTTCTTAGCCTCTGTCCCTGCTTTTAGGCATTAGTGGAGTACAAATTCTTCCCCTAAAAACCCAAGTACAGCTGTAAGCAAAGCTTGGCACGTGAGCAGAGACCTCTGTTGGTCAGTCCCAACAAGGCAAGTGCCTGGATGCCTTCTTGCATTGCTTACTGTATTTCCTAATTGCTTTAGGTAAATTCTTACTATTTCAATCAATTAATGGATTGTATGGCTCCGGTCTTAAGACAGACAGGGAGCCCAAAGGCATAGGAACAAGAAGAGACAGCAGGGCTTACTGCAGCAGCGATCATTCTAGCCTCACTGTGGCCATGATAGAGGTCATAAAACGGAAAGAATTAGCAAGATTCCTACAGGAATGTAAGTGATCCAATTAAAAAAAATTAAGTGTGGATTATGACCATCTGCCAAGCAAAGTATATCTGCATTTATGCTAAACCTTAGATCTGTCTTCCTTATGGAGCTTGTTAATGGTCTTGAATATCCCAGATTTCCTTGTGCTAATACAACTTGCATTAGGGCTGAGCCCCAGCAGCTGAGGCAAGAGATTAACAAAACCACGAGCACGTGCAGTCCACAAACACGGCAGGATAAGCCTACCTTGAAATCCCAGATGGTCATCGCTCCATCAATGCCAGTGGTGCAGAATTTACGACAATCTCGTTTGTCTATCTCATAAATAGACACTTGGCTGAAAACAGAGAGTGATAGTTTTAAGACAGACACCCATTCCAGAGAGCCAGGAAGCAGGGAAATTTGGGCAGAATTCAACTCCCACTCTCCTAAAGAGAGACATGAGGATAGCATATATTATGCTAGATTTTTGGTGCAATGCTTCAGAAAAGTAAGCAAAGAGAAGGATGCCAAGAGCTCTTTTAGTGTGTGGTGGTTGTAGTCTAAACATTTCCTGGATAAAAGCAAATTGCTCCAGAAATGTTAACATCTTCTGGGCTCTTTCAAATGTAATATTTCATTTGATTAACCAGAACCATTCATACACACACATACACACGAGAAACATCTGAAATAGTAAGTTGGTACATATGCTTGTCTCAGGTGAAGTCTGCTGGCTGGATTTTGTCAGCTCTCTATCTATTTGATAAGATTGGCAATGTTCAAGTAACTGAACACATTAAACAAGAGCAAACAGAGATTGCATGAATGTCGGATTAATGATTAATTTTACCAGTTCCCATGCAAGCTGCAGGAATTCATAGCTGGTAGGGCAAATTCAAACTGCCAAAGGAGCTTGAAAGAAAGCTCCTTCCCCTCATTTTGACTGCCAAGCCACTCACGTTATACTGTTTTGGTGCAGTGTCTCCAAGGTAGTGTTACGATCTTCTGTAGTGGCTCTTTTATCCATGTTTCGAAAGCGTTCCATGGCCGAAATATTGCGCTGGATGCTCTGTTTTGGAATGTCTAGTTTGGAAATGAAGGTCAGCAAGCCACGGTCATCACAGTTAAAGAGCATCGGGCAGCAATCGTGACCCTGCAACCAGACATCACAAAAGCGTGTCAAGAAACATAACCACCTAAATGCAAGGAGAGTTTCTTTCTAATATCTTTAATTACAGAAATGCAAAGGCTGACACTCCTGAGGAGGTTTCTACTACTAACTTTGCAATGTAGTGTGCTGTTTCTCCCTCTCCAAAATATTGTAACACTCTACAAGGAGAAAATAAGGCACTTACAGCTGCCACCATGCTGTTCTCAGAGACAAATGACACACTCAGGAGTGGGAGGAACTCTGTTTTCAGCTGCGAAACCCTGAACACAAGAACATTTGTTAAAGGACTTCATTGAAACCTCTCATCTTTGACTGTAATAGAACATAAAAGAGACTGTTCCAGACATGGATTATTGGAAAAGTCAGTGTAGCTCAGCTGTTGTCCTGAAGTGACACCAGAAGGTCGGAATTTGTAATAAAGAAAGTTTTATCCCAAAGGCAGGCCCTGAAAGTTCTGTATCAAACATGAATTTTGCAGATAAAATGCTGAAAACATTTAGCATTCTGTGTGTAAACTATAGCAGTAGTTTAAAAAGAACATTGGAACAGAAAAGGCTCAAACTGATGAAGTCATCCATTTCTAATACAAAAAACACTTGAAGCTTTAGCACTTAATGTCACCTCTTTAAGGGGATAAAACCCGCATATTACCTTTTGTGACTCTATAATAAGAATTAACTACAAGGCTAAAATTTTCCTAGGATTTCTAAATCACTTTATACTTAATGAGATCCTTAGCTGGCTATTTATACAACTTTTGCTACCAGAGGCATAAAACCTTGCAACAACAGTGTCTTAAGACCAAAGGACAGAGCTGAGATTTCATGAAATGAATAACTTATTTTCCAGATCCCTGGTAGGACAAAGCCTTGGTAGTTATGGAGTTATGGACATATTTCGCCAAGCCTCTTAGATCCATTATGGAGGAAATGCCAATTCCCCGGCCACCAAAGCACAATACATTTTTTACTTTCAAAGCAAATTACTGTACCTTCAGAGAGAACATGCTTGTGAGAAATTTAAATTATATGATCTAAAATTCTCAGACAATAACTAACAAAAAGCCCATACTCACATCATATTTTTTGAGGCATCAGCAACTGACACCGTACTATCATGACTGACCCAGGCTAGGCGGTTACCACTGGCAGAAAAACTGACACTGTGCACCCATCCGCCACTTCCAGCGCCCCCAAATTCTGACATCAGCTGCCCGAAAGGCATCTTGGAGCCCCAGGGTGTACTGGCTGGTTTTTCATCGACTTCTTTGATGTAAGCAGAAAAAACCCTGCAAATAAAAAAATTTCAGCATGAATATATATAGAAAAAAAAACTCCTGAGAGTTGCATATCTCACATTGGAAGCAACTACATACATTCTAATTCTATCAGAATAAACCACTACAGTATTTTTAAATAGCAAGTCACTACTGGCTGGGAAGCTTCAGTACACGGAGAGAAAGAAATAGTACAAAGTGTGTAATGAATATGGGCTTCTCATAAATGTCATATTCTGTTTCTCTCTTTTTCCAGAAGGTGGCATTAAAACATGTATTGTACTTGCATTTTACACCATGCTAGGATCTCCCTTTCACTCTTCTGCAGTGCTAATGACCCTCAGAGTCAATTACTCAGTTAGAGAAAAGCTAAGAGTTACAATATGTAATTAGCAGCTAATACAAACACCTACAAAATTACCCATGTTTTAAGAACATTCACCTTTTTGTAGCATTTCAAAGAAAGAAAATTGGTGTTCAAATGCCAAAGAGGCTCTGTGCCACCTTATTCTGGCTCATTACTGAAAGAATGCCTCAAAAACTTGAAATACCACAATGTTTTTACAGCTCTTTTCCCCAGCACTATAATTTTCTAGGTATGCTTAAATAGAAAGCCTCCCCCTTTCATCAAATTCTTTCTGCATGATTCAGACATGCCACAATATGGTGTTCTTGACTGTTACCATGGAAATTACTGGGACGTCACAAACACAGGATAAGACTCCATGAACAGGAGGAGCAAGTGAGCTACACCACACTACTACCAGAGAAATATTCCAATATAAAAGAAAAAGCAATGATGGGACATCCATGACTACAGTTAAAAGCAAACAGTTATTTTATAGTGAGTTTAAGGGAATGTTACTCTCCCGCCCACCCCCAAACTTCTAACATTCTTCAGGTGTACAGCACGTTCTTCAGAAAAAGACCTATATTCAGATTATTCAAATAAAGTTGACCATTTTGGAACAGAAAAAGGTTCTACTGCAGCTATATTAGGTACTTATTTTCAGAGGATTAAGTATGAATTTATAATTAGCCATATCAGTTTAATTTTAATTTAATGATAATCCTTCAACAAACTTAATTTTAAAGGATGGTTCTCTTTAATGTAAGGAAATAGGACGAAATGTTTAAAGCAACAGCCTTTCACACAAGGCGGAAAAAAACAGTTCCTCAGTAGTGAGAGACCTAGGAGATAACTACCAGTGTATATACATATATATATATATATATAAAATATTTTCATGCACTAAAGTCTCTCTGTATTTTAAAACAAACAAACAAAAATTCAGATTGAAGACCCCAGCCTTCAAAGGACATTGGAAAATGGTTTTTATGTCCACAGCAATATTGTCCCAGCAAAAATATAAAATTCATACCTTTGTGGTAATATTAGATATATACATACATACACATATATATTTTTTTCCTAAAGATAGATGTAAGAGGAGTTCATCTAGGCCAGTAACTTTTCTGAATACATATCAACCTGGAGTCTCTTTTTTGCTCTCCATTCTTTTTCCAAAATGCCTCCCATTTTGCTGCTTATTAGCTGGCAGTGGCTTTGGCTGATCCATTTCATAATTTTCTTCTGAACCATCTATCAAAACTCATGCATACTTCAGGCCCAGGTATATTTATTATCTTTAATATCCAATTGGACATTCCATAAAACTGGAATTGTAAAGCTCTTTATTCATCTTTAACAAAGAGAAAATTCTTTCATGGGATTGGGGAAGCAATATAATCATAAAAGCAGTACCCATCTCCATTCATTTACCTTCCTTTCTTTGTTAGTTAGTGATATTTCTGTATGGAGATTTCTATCATAAAAGAGACAAGATTATTAAATGATTCATCCTAAAGTTTTAAACAAGAGCAGAAAGTTTCCCAAAATGCTTTACCAAAATCCATTTTTTAATATACACCATTTTCAGAGAAATGAGATGCAGGTCAGAGAGTTTTCTGACAGGAAACACAGGACAAAGCAAGTCTTCTAGTAAACACTTGGAAGAAAGTGATTCAACATCATCTTGAACTTTTTTTCTTAAAGCAAACAAACAAAAACCTCAAAAAAAAAAAAAAAAAACACAAAAAGAAAATGATTCAAATAAGACTTCTCAATCAAAAGTGGAAAGAAGAGATAACCAGAGATCCAATGCACACGTCAAGCACTGGAAGACAAAAAAAGCTGAAAATGTGAAGGGACAGACACACGTATCAGCTGATCTAAGGCCAGAGTCCTGAGATGCTTTATGAAAAGAAATTCACATGTGAAAAGCAGTTGCTTCTGGAATATGTACGACTACTTTCTGCACTACATTTCCAGGATAGGAAGTGAGTATGTATATATGATCTAATTAGAAATGGAGATAAGGCACAGAATGGAGAAAACTCTCCTCTTGACCAGTTTTAGTTTCATATCTAATGAATGATCAAGACTTCAGATGTACGTATTTCATTCTGAAATAAGGAACTTAATAGTTGGTCCCACCTTCCCATCCCACTTCTTAGTAATTTTTAGTACAGATTTTGAAGCTAAAAAATACCCAATTACATAATGGAAAATTCTGCTTTAAAAAAGTACCTTTCATTATCATTCAAGGTACATATGATTAAGTAAGGCATGAACAAAAAAAGTCAATCACTCTGCAGACTGGTCTTCATGCAAACCTCATTGCAATGACCCCAACTGCTCAAAACAGAGCAACTCACAAGATTTATCCTACCTGGCAGTGGTGCTTTTCTACAAGATAGCACTTACTAGCTGAGTTTTGGCCCGAGTGGATCTAAGCACTTAGCATATGTATAACGGTAGTACTCCAGTGCATTGCTAGTAGGGAAGTCTATGATTTTATTAAATTCACATGGATTCCTCAACAGAGAAATATTAGTAGGCTGAAGTCTGCACATAGTAGTACCAAAGGCCAAACATTTTAAGCTGGGTATTTTATTTCAGTAACAGCATCACCAAGTGATGAGCTGTCTTCTATTCTGATGACACATGCATGGTTAACACACTTGTGCTACTAACTAATTTAAACCAGTAACCCAAATTCATTTACCTATGTTTTATTTTCTCTCACCTGCACTTGAAGTCACAGGATCCAGCAGCCAACAAAACGTTATTGGGGTGCCAGTCCAAGCTAAGGACAGTGGAACGAATGGGCTTTTTAATGTGCTTGCTCACCCACCTAAACAAAGAAATAAAATGTATACAAAAATATGCCAGAACCTCTCACATCATGGAATATGTTCTAGAAAAAAACATAACCCCCACACAATGACCAAACATGTCAGTTTTGCAAGAAAACTCACAGTATGCCCAAGTCTTACATCCATATGTGGAAAGACTGTAGATGCCTGTTTATAGTCTAAAATTTAAAACACTATAAACAAACTCATGTTAAATATATATCTACATCTCTTCATGTGAATACTATCTCCCTTCCAGCCAATTTTTATAGTATAGCAGACTGAACTCCCTAACATGAATTTGGCATAGTAATTGCCTGGTTCCTTTCATCCTATGAACAGCAGCTCCATTTTGACCATGATACAGAACTAAGAAGCACTGCTTTCATGATTCTTCTGCAGACAAGTGGGTCAGAGAAACCATTACCAACCAAAATATTGGAAAGCAGGAAGTTTAAGACAATCTTTAAAGTTAATGTTATAGATTGTCTCATTGTTTAGCATCTCCACGTGGCAGGCTGCATACAGAATGGTGGGCAGAGAAACCTGTGTTTTTATGCATGTTTATACAACATAAAATAACTGATCCTTAACATACTGATTTAATTAACAGATGACATGGTAAAAATATCTCCAATGACAACTCCGTTAAAATAAAAATACTAAGTTTAGAATACAAAGAGAAAAATGTTAATGGTAGAAATATTTCTAATAGTCCTGTCTGAAATCTATAAACTCTAATGAGAATCCATGACAGAATATGGAGCAGGGAGATTACCAGTTTCCATATCTGCTAAACAGACCACTCTGGAGATAAATCACAGACGTCAATACTTTAATGACAAGAAGTGGTCCAATATATATCTTCCATGATACGGAAGAAAGAATGGATCACGCTTTCTTCATTCAATGGGGGGAAATGAAATATTTGTCTTTCCAACTACACTACGCGCTTGTGGCAGAGAAATTTCTGCTCTGCAGAATTTGCTTTTAGAAGAGCAAAAACACACCCATGCTGACATGTGTAACCTGAAAACAGACCAAGGCCCTTTATGTGCTATAGCAGAGTACAGAATTAAAACAATTATTTTTTTCCCCCAAGGATACAGGAAGTCCCTCGTAAAATTGATAAAAACTTAGCCCTCCCATTCTCCTGAGGACTTCAGAAATTAGTAAAATAGTACACTAGGTACCATCATTAAACTCCAGGCTTTAGCTTTCCCAAGCAAACCTTGAAGATATAAATGGAAAACAAATTTAAACAGCTCACCAATCATTTTCAGATTCAAAGTAGCACACAGATATAAGTCGAGCTCCACTTCCTACAGCAAATTTATTCTCCAAGGGAGACCATTTCACAAAGGTGGCTGCACGATTAATCCTCAGGATCACAAGGGTTGGCTTCCATACACCGTCCTTCTGACTCCAGACATAGGCATTACGGTCTGCACCACAAGTTACAATTCGATCGCTTTTGGGAGCCCAGTCAATACCTGCAATTTAAGCCTCATATTAAAAATCTTTTCCCTTCTTACTGTTGGCCCTAAAATAAGCCAAAATTAGAAAAAATCTTCACAGTCTTCTACCACAAAGATAGTTGATGTTACATTAGCATTCCCTTTGGTCACTTATTCTCCAGGCACTTTTTAGAAGTTGTTATGGGTATTAGTTTCTCTCTCTAGCTTTCATCAAAATTGCAAATCCCAAATTTCCAGATTCCTCAATGGATTTGCCTAAGGAAGACAGCTCTGAAAGCTGACCAATAGGTGGAGCTCTGCAGATTAAGATCCCTCTGTCAGCCCTCTCCTTTCGATCACCGCCTTCTGTAGGAGGCCCCTTTTTCAATGGCTAAAGCCCCACAATTCTGAAAGTAGGCACAAATCTCTATCATAGCTGGTTATTTGCTGCCAGACCACAGTCATGGTCTAAACGTTTAGATAATACTATTTTTTTGCTGGTTAGAATTTATCAGTCTTTATGTACTGACAGAAGAACCTTTGCAGTACATTCTGCATTTCAATTTCACAGAAAACTAACCCAGCAAAAAGTGAATAACGTTCTCAGAAAGTAAATTGAAGCAGCTTGCTACAGGCCTCACACTCAGGACATGGGAAGGCAAGATGAAGGACCTTGTCCCTTGTGATGAGAAGCTAGAGGTGCAGCAGCAGAATCACTCCTGTTCGAGGCAGTGAGCGGATTGATCAGAGTCTAACCATAGCCTAAGTCTTCTTTTGAAGTGGAACACAGCATTTAGTATTCCAAAGGTATGTATTCCAAAGGTAGTATTCCAAGGAGAGATGGGTATTTTCCCAAGCCAGGACTATTTGGTTTCTCTCTAATGCCAACAGGTACAAGAAAAGAATGGAGATTAAGTCCTTGGGAATGACATGTCATTTGTAAATACAATCTAAGTGACTCCCTACAAAAGCACACAAGCAGTTGTGCTCTCTAACAGTAAGAATCAGATAAATTGCACAAAGTTCCTGCAAACTCTCTCTGGGCAGATGCTTCTACCCATTAGTGAGTTGAGAACAGAAAAAAAGAAAAAAAGAAAGAAAAAAAGATTGCTGGTTTGGGAAAATGATTATATGAATTACTTTCATTTCTTTGGAGAATAAGCCTTTACAAAAATATTACCAAGAAAAAAAAAAAAAAGTAGCAATTTAAAAGACTACCACAGGGCATTTAATTTTAAATACAACACCTTGTGCCTCAGCCCCGTAGCCCTTACATATTCATTCCGGATCTACAGAGATTCTGGGTCTGTATTAAAATATACTCACTTGTTTTAAGTCCAAGACTGACCATTTCAAGATTCATGTAAGTAGAATTTTATCCTAGAACTACATTTTTATTGAAAAGCAAATTTCCAGATATCGGGGTTGGAAAAAGTATTAAATATGAAGTATAACTAATATAGTCTCTTCCTGAAGCTGAAGAAGACTTCAAGAGCAGATTGATCAGAATTGACAGCAGTATTTGTTTAGACAAGATATTAACGCCAAAGCTTAAGGATTACAATTTAAACATGGAAGAGGTTTATACACTCACAGTTCTAAAAAGTCTACTAAAACTCCCATCATTGCGCTACCAAGCTGCTAAACATCACTGCCTCTAACATCGCCTCACTCATTTCTGTGATGTATAATTTCAGCAGTAGCACAAGTTTCTGAAAATCCAAACTGAAAGAACAGCATAAAACTGCAGGTAAAACAGAATACTAGATGTGAATTGAAAAGATCAAAATAAAAATGAGATTAACTTTCTGTAGTATATCTACTTTGCCACAAAATTAAAGCACAAGTATAAAAGTCATTCACTTCGTCAACAGAATTTTAGTACAGATTTTGTGCTTACTTCTTTTTCACTTAGCTTGTGACACAACTGGATTACTTGAGAAGACTGAAAATTGATTCTCATTATGCTATTATGGATGAAAAACAAATAAAAGACAGTCAAAGAAGGGCTCAAAGCCTTTCCTTCTCCTCTAACATTTGTTGCATGCAGTGCAGAGAAATGCCACAAACTCTCCATAAAATAAAAATGACAAATTATGAAAATATCTATTTAGTCAACACTTCAGATTTCCTGTTCAGATACTCGGGATGGGAGGAGAAGGAGACCGACAAAGTTTAAGAATGTCCTTAGCCTGGGACAACATACTCTTCTCTTACCTGTAATGTGTCCGTTGTGTTCCTTTAGCTCATGGGCTTTTACCCACTGGTTCCCACTCTTCTTATAGATGTGCACTTCATGATTATTAGGGCTAATGGCAATCTCTGCAGGGAGACAACAAACAACCCAGTAGTAAAGAAGACTTTTTAATACCAAATGCCTTATTGGGAAAGACTTTCCAAAAATATAATCTCTATTTTCAAATTTCCAAGCATTGCAAGTATTTTGTAAACCAAAGGACAACATTCCAGGATAACGTTAAATAATTACTGTCATAACACAGCTTTGAGTACGTTCAATAAAAGCACAGTATATTTTGAACATAACAAACGAAGCTTTAGCAGACAACTAAGCTATTTTTTAAAAGGGTTAGCTTTGGGGCACAGAAGGAAAAAGAAAAAAAAAAGGATAAGAACCTGGTCATACTTCCATGCAGATTCAGACCAATATGAAAAAACCTTCTGGAACACTAGTAAAACTATATTCACTCATGGTCCAGAGTTCCAGGATGGATTTAAAAAACTGCAGATTTGGAAGATTTCGGATTATAAATTGAGCATTTAGCATGCCACACTATATACTTGACCACACCTCCTCCAAACATGATCCAGAACGTTACAAGATCATGGACTGATATCAAATAGAATATAAGAAGCGAAAAGAGAAATTACTTACGGGTACGATCTCTGTTCCATGCATGGCAGGTGATTGGCTCTAGTAAAAACTGATGTAGAGACATTCTGAATTAAGAGTTATTCCTATGTTTTAAAAATTGAAAAAGCTGAAAGATGTAAAAATGAAAACAACAACACTTTAAAATCAGATTAAGTATTAAAAAAAAAAGAAAAAAAAAAGTCTTTAACATTTGTCCAGGCTAAGTCTAGTATTCCACCTCATATAATACAGAAGACGAACAACTTGCTCAGTACCTACGTAAGAGTGCTAAAAAGCTGCCTTTGCCATACATCCTGCTAACTTTAGGAAGCAGATGAATTTTAAGTGTGCCGACTACTATACTATTTACTAATTACTATGGCAATTACCCTAAAAGGCATATCTTATTGTTTCTTAGTATATCCTCAGAGGTAAGAGTTAATTTCTCATCAAGTCTAACAAACCTAGTAATTTTACTGTGCAATCAGAATATTTAAAAAAAAACAAAAACTAGGTACATATCTCAGGGAATTGACTCAAATCCTGACGTGTATTTACATTCACAAGCAGCACCACAATAAATCTTTTTCTTAATCTATCAGGAGATGAAATTGACATGTCCAGAACATTACTATACAACTATAATCTGCTAACATATTAGATAAAACCATTTATATGTGTCCTACGGAAAAATTACCAAAATTAGTAATTAAGTAATGACTAATTTCTTCACATCAATCCTGGCATTCAACTGCTCTATAGTTACATTTTCTTCCCCAAAAGATTCAAACATTCAAGGGAGTTTAGCTTGTTTAAGAGAACAAGCTAAATTAGTCTTTTATTTAACAAATTAAAATATTTACAAAAAGCTAGATACTCATTTTTTTCTTCAGCTTACAACCACATCAAGAGAGACAGCCCTGAACATCTGCAACTGGAGATGCACTGGCCAGCAATTACAAAGCAGTTTAAAATCTCTTATCCTATTCTCTGTCCCATATGAATCAATGGCAGCATAAACGGATGGAAGATAACATCATAACAGCTCAAGGTCACCTGTAATAATGAAAATGTGCATAGTTCAATAGATACAACGTAGTTCTGCCAATTCCTTCCTCCTTCCATATATTCCACCAAAATTTCATAGCAATTTATTCTTGGCTGATGGATCAAAGTCCTTTTACCTCTACATATACATCTAAAAAGAGAAATCTCTGTGATATCATTCCAAGATATCCACACCCATTATAGCCCAAAATTACAACATACCCAAGTATGGCCATGTTAGCAGAGGGTGGGGACGTCAGGCAAGGTAGGAATTTGGAGGCAAACAGGAAATGAATGGCAACCCAATAGAAACTCAGGAGTGAATGAAAGATGAGTAAGTTCTTACTGAGCTTAGCAGTTACTATCATACCATGAGTAAAACACATAGACTGAAAGTGCTGAATCCTGAAGGAGAAGTGACACAGCACCCCATCAATGCAAATAAGTGGAAAGACTTTTTCTTTTTTCTCTCTGAAGAAATCAAGCACTGCTGTTTAAAGAAATATGACTTAAAACTGCTTTCAAAGTATACCTCAATTTTAATTTTCAGCTATGTATGAACCTTTCAGCTATGTATGAACCTATGTCTGTAATTTTAACTGACCTGAATTTCATGATTCTGCTAATAATCATATTCTGAAGACCAAACCAAACTATTAAATATATGCAGTGCTAAGCAAAATAATTAAGTAGTTTTAATTAATGTGAGAATGTTGACATAATCTAAGTTACCTTTGACCTTGGACAGCCATGATTTGAGATTCCATGTGTTAATGTAAGCAAAACATGTCTGCAAATTGCTTTTTCCACGATCTTGCTTTCGTACTTGCCAACGTGCAGTAGCAGCACATTTCCATATACAGGAAAAGTTGAAGGGCTGTTCTACCAACAAGGAATGCTCAGGCTTTTCTACTCTTTCCGAAATAAAAAACGTAAAAACATCCAATCCCCCACCTCCCCAAGGAACGTAGCTATTTCAAAACACTTTCTAATACTGTCCTGGTATTTTCTCCACAGATTAGCACTATGTATAAATGACGCAGTCTCATCCTAATAATATCTAGTTGAGGCTCTTTTTTTTTTTTCTGTTTTTTTTTTTCTTTTTTTACTTACTAACCTACCAGTGGTTCCAAAAACTTTTATCCAGACAAGAGATATGATCCATCCTTGCTCACTAATAAACTTCTCAAGCACAATAACCTGTATCAAGCAACAGCTTCCTGTTTTGGTTTGGTCATAAACTCGTTAAAAAAACAGTGATGATAACCTCAGAAAGCACTACAATTTCTCTTGTCTGATCTTGCAGCATTATTTTCTTTAGGTAGATAAATCAGAATGAAATCTTCCAGCTATATGTATTTCTTGTCAATATGCAGACTAAAAAAAAAAAAAAAAAAAAAAAGGATCAAACTACCAAATTCACTACAGAAGATATAAATTGCTCTGAGTCTTGATGGAACTGATATGTGGTAAATACCCTCAACACCCTCGTGCAGCCAGGAGGTCTCAGGATCTCTCACTGGACAGAGATACTTTTAAGCCAATTTTGTTAGCAAGACACTTAGTGTAGGTATTCCTAATCTTTTATTTTACTTTTCCAAGTGGGGAATAAGTGTCCTTGAGCGTAAGCGCAAAAATATGGAAATCTTGCACACTTGTACAACACATGCTCCTTAGACATGGAGACTGAAAGGATGGTGGTTGGGAAGGACACGACTCAGCTGTCACTGCCCCTTGGGGTAAAAAAGGCCGGTATTAGGCTATTCCCGGCCAAGCAGGGATTGGGATCCCGAGACAGCACGTGGGATAACTACAATCCCTGTCTATTTCCAGCTGCCTTTACATCCCTTCCAAGCATCTGGAAAAAAAGTAATTAAGGGCTGCCCGTCCCTCCCTCCTGGCGCTGTCACCCCCTCCCAAATCAGCTGCTCCCCCGGGAGAGGAGGGGGGCTCTGACACAAGGTCCCCCTTGGCACAGGGGCG
>VZSV01000059.1:3510989-3560355 GCA_013398735.1 Nothocercus julius | reverse complement strand
AATGTCTTGGATTCAAAGCAGACTGTTGTAAGTTTTTTTTTTTCTTTCTTTCTTTTTTTTTTAAAAAAAGAAAAAGGTATTTGCAAATGAAAATATTTGCCTTCAGCAGTGTTCCAGATGTGCACTGTTGGCTCCAGTATTTGTAAATACATCACTCCCAACCACAGAGAAAAAATCACGACATGCCCTACCTTTAAAAAGGGTGGACAACAAATGTCTTTGCTGATTGTTTTTCCTGACAGCTTTTATAGAATAGCTATCTAGGTTATAATAGCTCATCAAAATCTATTTTCATCCATGGTCTTTAAATATGAAGAGCATGGCCTTAAGATCAGATGAAGTCACTAATACTTAAAATATTTGCCAATTTAGAGTTTCTAAGCAAGGCAGGGCAATTTATGTTATTTTCTTACTTTTAGGCTACTTAATCACAGAATGGTTGAAATTTGAAGAGATCTGTAGAGATCTAGTCCAACCCCCCCTGCTCAAGCAGGGACACCTATTTGGCAACTCCTGTTTTAATTTGGGGAATGTGTGAAATAAACATAATACAGAATGGGAAAGATGGAAGAATATGCCCGTATTTGTATTTTGAGTAAAATTTTACTGTCCTGTCTCTTTTGCACAGTAGTTTTCTAGGTATCAAATAGCTTGATGCTGACTGCTTTCACCCCCTGCCAGATGAGATCTGCAGTGAAGTGGGTAAGAACCTGCTTTTTTCAGGCCAGCGGGCCCCAAGGCTCAGGCTCTAAATGATCACCTTTAGAGCAAAGTATAAGGAGGGTGACATTTGGCAGCCTCTGTCCTGCTGGTAGCCGCTTCTCAAAGGTCGTGTGCCTAAATGCATTTGTTCCAGTTGTCCGCGCAGGGCTTGGTGAGCAACAGGGTGGCAGCAGGGTTTGGAAGACAGCGGTTTTATGCTAGCTCCTGCAGAAAATGATCTGCACTAGAAAAGTGGAGAAAATGGCAACAATAATCATCACCGTTTTAGATTGTGACAGCCAAATTGTGACTTGATATTGTTAACAGTGGCTGGCCCAAGGCATTGAACAGCAAAGAGGGAATGAGAAGGAGAGTCTCTTATGTGGTTGCATACAGGCAACTCTGATACAGTAAAAGGGTAGTGTTACGAAGCAGCAACTTCAGGTTTTTCTATATAATAAGCTCTGCTAAGACTAAGTGTTAAGACTATTAATGAGAAGAATTATAACCATCCTTCACATGAAAAATGCAAAATCCATGTTAGCACAGATCCTTTTCAAATAATACTAGATATGACTTCTATTATTGCACCTATACTCAAAAAGTATAGGTGGCTTTCAGGGCTGAGACACAGGTAGTTCTCTGCAGCTAGTTGCTGGGCTTTTTTTGTTGTTGTGGCTTTTTTTTCTTTTTTTTTGGTCTTTCTTGCAGTCTCTCTCCCTTGTGGATGTCCTCTTGATATCCTGGACTCTTGTTTCTACCAATATTTTAGCATTTTTTTCATAGGCAGCTTTTGATGTGGAGTACTGAAAGGAAAAAAAATGAAGACACTGAAGCTGCATTGCAGTAGCATTATATTTACCTTTCAAAACCTTGCTAGAAAGAAGACAGAATTACTCTAATGTCCAAGCAAATGCCCATGATAATGTTCCATATCTTTTTTGTGTATGAATCACTTCTATAAGTAATGAAGTGCAGCCCTTTATTTTTCCATCAGAGGAAGAAGGGAGGGAAGAACTGGGTATTTCTTGCTTTGTGTAGTCTGAGTCCCTGTATTCCTTGCTGTAGGACCTGGAAGTGTCCTGGAGTGCTATGCAAGGGATCCCTGAGTTGGGCTTTTTCGGAGAGAAACCTTTGCAGTGCAGTTTTGGTACCCTTGAGAAAACATTGACTCCTTAATCAGCATCCCTCCTGCAGTGAAGAAACAGCATCCTGTCCTATTCTCCTTTCTGTTCTAGCAGTACTGAAACATATCTGTACTGACCGCAGCAGTTCAGAACTAACCTCTATGCATAAGCACACTCACAGAATATCTGTTACATTTCATAGGGAGCTATGTGAGTCACTGAGTACTGAGAACACACCTACAATTTCCTCATCTCTGTCCCACACCCTGTTCTGCCCTGATAAATTCAGGACAGGTGGGTTCAAGCCTGCAAGCTCCATCTCCCAGACACAGGTGCCTGTTCCTCTGCAGCTGACATGGAGGGAAGGAGGTTTGGGCACTTAATGGACTCTGCAGGGATGAACCTCATGCTGGCTGAGACACAATACCTGGTGGTCAGGCTTTCTCTGGAGCTGATTCAGCCATCCCAACCCTATCCTCTGCATTGTCCGGTTCATATGTCGTTTTCCTGTGCTTGGCCAGGCTTTGGGTAGCCTGCTGTTCCTGGATCAGAAAAGATTTCATTTAAAAAGAGAAGTCTTTGTATGCTTAAAAAAGGAACGTGTGGGACCTGTGCACCTTCATCATGAAGCAAGGTGAAGGGCAAAATCGTGACCCGGGAGAGCTGCAGATAATGGGTAGCTTTTTATATGCGTATATGTGAATACACAATTTTTAAAGACTCAGGACAGGAAATGACTGCAAAGGGAGAGGGGAAGAATCCTCTATAGAGATTGATATATGTTTTTAGGTGACTATTTCAATACGTGCATGATGTATTTTGTTGCTTAAACACATTGCTCTCGCTGTGTCTAGGGATGCTAGAAGTATAAACTGAATATATAGTTGATGCAGTATGTATTCTGGAGAGACAAAGCACCCAAGTGTCCTGTGTATGCAGGGTGCAACTGTGTGATTAAATGGTGAGCTAGAGCAGATGTGTACAGCTTCATCTTTTCGACTCTTGCAAATTTTCAGTTTCTTCTGTAGCTTCACCAGTTGCTTCATGGACTGGTAGTTGTTTTTGTGGTCCTGTTTTGCCTGGAAGATCAGCTCTTTTAGCCATTGTTCATTCTTGAGCAGAATTTTCAGACTGCACAGGCACATGGGGCACACAGACTGGTAAATGGAAGTGTTCCTTTTCAGTTACTTGTTCTGAATGGAAGCTCAAGGACAGCAAAGTTTCATAGCTGTTCCATTGAAATGATCTTTTTAATATACATATACTTGTTACCCTGGTGTTATGTTTCATGATGATGCATCTTCCTCCTCTGAAGACCCAACTACTCAGCCTCTTTCATCTTTACTTACAGGTCTCTCATTGTGATTTTGGAATTCTTTTTGGTCCTTTCTGGGTGCATGCTGTGATCCAGCCCCTGACACAGTTCTGCCATGTGGGAAGCCTAGGAGGAGGGTAAGAAACAGACTGTCAGTGCAGCTATTTATGCAAAGCATTGGAAGCTAGGGTGCGTAGACCTGATATCTGTATGAGGGCTTTTGAAAAAATTTGCAGAATTCTTAATTTTCTGTGTATCACAGTGTGCCTTTCTAAAGATTGCATCTATTCATTGAAATCAATAGAAATAATCCCACCTGACTTAAACAGATCTTGGATTAGAACATAAACAGGGTGGGGTGTGCTTGCTTTATACTCCTGGATTGGTCTTAGGTGTTACTTGCATTTATTATGAAAACAAGTTGTAATGACATTTTCTACTTAGAGGCACTTCAGGTTTTGGTAGAAAGAAGGTCAACCAGAGCATGTTTTGGATGGAAGGTGAAAATAGGATCTGAACGTGTAGTAGCTGAAAGCTCGAAGGAGGCAGAAGGCTCAGCCTCACTCTGTGGAGAAATGCTGTGCATTAAATCCCCGGCTAGCTGTGATATTTCTGAAGTGCCAGTTGTCAGCACAGTGCCAATGGAGCAATCTGCTCAGTGCTGGCAACTTTTTTCCCCTCTGTGCCAATTATGAATGCCATTGACTAGCTAGAGAGGGAAGCCAGCCCACTCTTTGTTGGAGGCCTGTTAGGTGTGATGAGTGGAGTTGTGTAATAAGGGAAAGAAGGGATACAGAGAAAAGAAATGGAGGAATTCCTCAGGGTGCCATCTGTGATGTAGAATACTAGGGAGGCAGAGAGGAAATGGATTTCTTTTACAGATTAAATTTGGCACACTGGTGCAATCAGTGAGCTAACATGCATTCTGCTTTTCAGGCTCAAAAAAAGCAAGTGCTAACGTATATTAACAGTGCACTTTCAAACTGGCACTGAAGAGAAATAATGACATATCTACCTTAAAGTTTCCAGCTACCAACGTAAAGGACAGAAGTGTTGAGAGGTGGCTTACATCAGCCACAGCTGTCTTTGCTGTCGCATCACCTGCTTGGTACTAAGTGATGATTTTCTCATGTTCTTTAGTAAGATGTTGAAGGTTAGACTCCTGCTTTCATTTAATATCTGCTAGGCTTTGATTCTAGAGGGCAAAAAGAAGTCTTAGAAACCCATCCTATCTACTCAGCTCTGGGGCTTCCATTTGGTCTGCAAGATGATGATTTGTTCATCACGGCTCTCTACAGAGGTTACTTTTCCCTGTAAAGTAGTGTGCTTTTAAACCAGGTGGGATTCACCCCCTCAGTATCTTCACTAGCATACTGGGACGTATGTTTTTGCTTTCATGTGGGTCCTTTTCATTTCTTTTCATGTCTTCCTAAAACGTGAATGGATCTTTGAGACAGAAACAGATCCTGTTGCTTATGAGGTACTTGAGTCTGTTTCACTGTTTCTTTTTGTTTATTTTGTTTTTTTTTTTGTATATGGATTGAATTTATTTATCAATATTATTTACTTCAAAGTTGTGCTGCAGTACCAGCATCTGGCTTCAGACTTCATTGAAACTGTGTCTGATTGCAATCTCGGCAAGCAAACAACGCCCCCGTTCTGGAGTCTCCAATATGTATGTCATCTTATCTCGCGGAAAACATGAGTCTCACAGCTCATTTAGTGCTTACTGATACGAATCATTGGAGGACTTTCATTGTTGCTGTCGTTAGACTTTTGTTATTGCTGTAAAAACAAAACAAAAATAATACTCCCTCTAAAGAACTACTACAATGACTTTAATAAAAAAAAAATACCACTTTCTAGCAATCTAAGCTGCTCTTCAAGAAAACGATGTCAAGTATATGAGCCGCTGTGTTACAGAAGGCTGTACAGTTCTGTGCTATATACGTTTTTGTAAAACAAATACGCTTAAAAGACAAAATTTGGTATGGAGAAAACAGTTCACCTGCCAAAAACATATCCTTTATTCATCAATCAATTGTGAGTAAATGTATAGGTTGCTTTTTTTTTTAACCTATCTGAATAAAACCTCCATTTGCAACTCTGTCTTTGTAACTGATGTCTCTTAATCACAGCTGAGAAATGCTTCCCATATTATCAGTCCTTTCCAGAAGTCTGTATTTTGACTTTTCTCATTGCAAGCCTCAGCATGTGTAGTTTATCCTTTATGGAAAAGAACTGCTGAATGTAATGGTGAATGCTAAACTGGCTTTTAAATATACCCACAAAATGAAATGGCAGGTATGTTATTTCATACGCCAGTCTGCAACAGAAGGATGCTTAAAATTTCACTAAAATGGATCTCATCCTGTGGAAGGATTCTGAGCATCATGGAAACAAATAGTAAAACTACAGCTTTCATGGAGGCAGATTTTTACCCTGCCCCTTTTAAAGTGGGTTTTTCAGTGGTGCTTGGCACTGTTTTAAGTTCTCTCTCACTGAACTTGGTGAAAGTCTTGCATTGGCTTCTCCAGGAGCAGAGCTTGGCCTGCCATCGATATATTTCTAAACACTGAGCTCTTTCTGTTCCATAAAGTTGTCCCTAGGACCACTGCATATTTTTTCCATTAATCACGAAATCCTGTGCTGCTTGCCCAGAGTTAAGAATGGATGTTAAACTGCATGCACTCTTGACAAGCAGATGTTGCATAAATAGCTCTGCTTTGTCTCTACCTGGTCTTTGAGTTCATTATTCCTCTCTGTGGCTTCTTCCAGGTCTTGTTGGAGTAGCTTGCAAAAGCGCTTTTGGCCCTCCATCGCAGTGCCCACTCCTTCCAGGTGTGTCTGCAGCAGGCTGAGGAGGGGTTCCTGCAGCTCCTTACGCTGGTGAGCATCCTCATCCATTTGTATCTGTGAAGGTCCTTGGCCTTTCATGCTATATTATCATGTTTTCATGCTATATCATCGTTATACCTAGTTGCTTCAAATTCTGCTCCCTTCCCGTGGATTCCTCTGTCAAACGGAGTTTTAACTTGAGCTAGTTCTGAAGGGAAGTCTGTTTGATTTCTTCAACCTTTAAGGAAACTGTAGTGGGTAAAGGAATAAATGGCCTCTGTTGGGATAATAGGTTTTAAAAAAAAAAAATCCACCTGCTGTGGAAGGTGGTGAGCAGGTCCGCACGCAGTTAACGCATCTGTAACCCTGGTGCCTCCACGGAAGACTCTGCTTCCTCCAGTGCCACCTGCAGTTCATACCCCTCAATCTCCAGTTTCTGCTTTGTATTCAGCAGCTCACATACATCTTCTCTCCCTCTTCCAGCTAGCCAGTTAGATTCTTAATTTCCTCTAGGAAAGAAAAAAGACATTTCATGTGATAGATTTATTCCAGGTGAACTTTACTAAATTCACCAGACAGATTCTTTGCACGGAAATGGCATGAAATGATTCCAGTCACTATGCATCAATTGTCCTTTGCATTTATTGCTAAATGTTACCTCCAGTGTTCATGGAGGTGGAAGACTGAAGCCCGTTAACCCAAGAAAAATACTTTCCAGGCCATATCCAGTCTTCACTGTGGCCCCTTCCAAAAGGCTGCTTTTTCAAAATGCAAACAGGATGCCACATGGTCTTTGTATAGTAGAATGAGGCTCTTTGCCAGCTGATCTAGGCCAGAGCAAAGGGTTGGGGAGATAGCCCAGAAAATACTGGGTCTGTGCCAGGGAGTCCATCACAGTTTTCTGTGGGCTGCAAAGGCAGAAGATTCTGCAATTTTCTCAGTATTTACAGTGTCATATCCCAGCCTCCTGTAAAGGATCAATTTCTGCATTTTACAGAACAAAAGAGAATAGTCAAAAGAGGGCAGCTGTCTCCCCTTATAGCTAGTGTGGGGTGAGGTGCTGATAATAGGGAGACCCAGATCAGGAATTTAATTGACTTGCTCTCAACTGACTCTTGGAGGTACCTGAATCTCCCCCCAAGGATAAAGAGCAATGCTGTCCATTGCAAATGGTCTCGTAAGTGAATTGGTTGGGATTAGAGAGGAGGCTGGTAGCCAGTTAGGACTGGAACCTGTCTCTTATTTTACATTGTCTAATGCTGTAGCTGGTCATTATTACTTTTTGCAAAGCTTTAGTGATGTTATGTGGGCCACCCTGGAGCAACAACCTTCTATTAAAACAGTAATGATTCCCAAATCACTGTTGCAGTCTCGCTTTGAGAGTTCGAAAAGATCCTTGATTCTGAGCATTCTCCCTAGAGCTTAGAGTCCCTGGAAGCAGTGCTCTGACGTTAGTTACAGTCTTGAGTAAACCATTCAGTTGTGCATGTATGTGGGTGCAGATTATATCCTAAGAGCAAAATTTAGCCTGGGTCTTCTTAAGCCCATCAAAAATATGAAAGCACTGCTGAAAATAAGAAAAGTAGAGTTGGTGCTGGAAAACACAAGAGGTTGTTCAGTAGGAATCAAGGCGCTTATGATTTACAGAAGTTTTACACATCAAGGTGCAGAGTCTTCTACCCTTTCTCAATAGATTCCAGGTGCTCCAAGGCTTCTTCACAGGTAGTCATAAGCTTTAAATTTTCAGTCATGTACATGGGGCATTTTTTTCTGGGAACTGTCCACTTCCACCTCCCGGTCTCCCCATTTTGCCAACATCTTACCAAAGGCTCTTGGCTTCTTGTCCAGGGCAGCACAAGCAGCATTGGCTGCAAAGATAAAGCCAAGCATTCACTGGATGCAAGTTTTCTTTACACTTCACTTCTCTGCATGTTCTGCCAAGTAGTCACAGTTAAATTGGCAGCCACTCTAATGACTGGCAGAGTTTCTCTTGGTCATTCTGAATGGATGATTAAAACGTTTACGAGGCTTTCTTCCCTCGCCATTAGGAATTTAATAAGATCACCCAGTTCCCATCAGTGTGATAGTCTCCCTTCTTCCTGCAGTTATAATGATGCTGCTGTGGAGCAAATGTTTTCCACTTCAGATACTCCTTGTACAGATGTGCAGTTAATAACTGCCTGGGTTGATTAGTGTGACTTTCAATTTCAAAGACTACTCAGTTGTAAGCAAGATGTTATTCAAGACTATTTTAGAGTGTGTTTAACTGTTGGTCATGAAGGGAAAGAATAAAGACGTATTTTTATTTCCTAGGAGTTTTTAATCACAGACATTCTGTGTATCCTTATGATCTGCACATGCATTCAAATACCATGGTGACAAATATGCCATAGGAACCACATAATAAAGAACAACTTCCTTAAAGAAAGTGATAGTGAAACAGATTTTCAGCTCCGTAATGTAATGCTGTACGTGGGATTGTCAGCTCCTGAGACCTGTTTTAAAGCCCACTGCAGTTATTGGCAGATACCCAAGGACTTCAGGGGATTTGGAGCAGGTTTTATGCCTATTTTAAGAACATTTTGATTTAGATGCCCTACAGTTGCGCTACTATTCATGCTTTTACACCAATACTAGCAAAAGTAGAAATGTTAATTTAATGAAGGAGCATCCGTTGCTAGTGTTTTAAATACATGTTGTATGGAAATGCTTTAAGTGTGATAGTTAATAACCAATGGCCAACCCCTTGGTGCTGCAACAGTGAAAAGTTCAAAGCAGGATATCATTATGCTTAAAAAGAAAATGAATACCTTGCCTTGCAATAAAGAAGGACTTTTGCTTCATCTGTGCTTGTTTCTGGAAGTTGGTTAATGAACTTACAAGAAGCATGTTGTGTACACTCCCAAGAGCTTGCTGTGCCTCTTATCTGTGTTTTCTCTTGGTGTGAGTCTTAGCCTTGCTTCTAATGGTCATACATCTTCTAATGGTGTGCTATTTGCCAGAGAGATCTTAAAGTATTAAGAAACCAGGGACTAATACAAAACCAACCTGAGTTGACAGGAAGATTCCCAGGGCTTCGAGAAGCAGGTTGTACATCTTGAAATGAGCTGTTCATGGAGTGAGGAGCAGCAGGAGCCAGCAGCTCTCACCTCCTCCTGCACCATCACGTTTTCACCAGTGAGGTGGAAGTGATTTCAGAAAAAGGGACCATAAAACCATTACTAGCATGTGGGTGACTCTTCCTCTCTGCTGGTGGATATGACTTAACTGCAGCTAAGCCTTTTGTTCCTGGATTGTTACTGGTGTTAGACTCTCTTCCTGCATTTGGGTATCTCAAGGACTAGGATAGTGCCTTACAGCAAAGTGATGTCCCTTCTGAATATCCCTGGGACTCAGAGCAAAGTCATGCACAGATGCTGCAGATTCATTCTGTTTGTCTCCTGCATAGTGTCTCAGATGAACAGTGAAATCATCCAGATATCTTAACTTTGGTGCTGATGTATGAAAGGATTCTTAAGTTAGCTATCTTAGACTGCTACCAACGTTGGCTCAACTTCTAACGTGACTACTAAATTCTGGGAGCTTTAACCTGATTTAGTGCTTGCTTTGTGCCAAGGAAATTCTAATGGCTTTTATAGGGCTGCTGGAGGAGGCAAATTTTCCCTAGGGTAAAGAAGCTCTATCCAAATCCAAGCCTTTATCAGAAAGGGGCAGTACTGTTTGCCTGTTGCCTGTTGTCAGTGTACAAGTGGTAGGTCTCAATAGTCCCTGTTTATTATTGCAAGTATCATTTTCTTTTTGCCTGGAGTGCTTGTACTTCCCCTCGGTCTTACAAATTGAGTCCTAACAGATCGCATCTGCAAGCTATGACTTGGCTGCCAAACTAACAAGGTTCTTTTAAGTCCTGTCTCTGCATCCTCAGAAGCCAAATGCTCACCTCATTGCTTCCCGCTCTTCAGTTCTTTGAATGGTATCAGTCTCCAGTTTAGTCCCCCAGTTTAGTCGGTCTTCAGTTTAAATTCCAGGCGCTGTAGTTCAGCTTTACTCTCCTGCTCTTTTTCCAGCTGCTCTCTCGTGAGGTTCAAGTCCTGCTCTATGTTGGCTGGGCTCACTACAGCAGCACAATAGCACTAGAGATAGCAAAGTCATTACTAATACTCATCCAAATGGAAGTATTGAATCCATGGAGCTTGTGCCTCAGTGCTGGACTGCTCTTCTTGAAAGACTCTGTTCTGGACCAACTAGAAATGTTCCAGGCTTCCTAGTATATTCCTGATCAGGAGCTCTGCTCTCAGTACCTGGCTGCTACTGTAGTGCAATGAATTGAATTGAATTTATGCAACTGAAACTATCTTATCACTATCAGCTTGTCACCATCACTGTTTTCTATGAAATAATGTTTCAAAAGAGTTATGACAGTAAACCGTTTTGGTGATTGTTCTGAATAGAGAGAGAATTTTGCCTGAGTTCAGATACAGCACTAGAATTATTCTTTGGAGATAGGGAAAATATCTCCATATGAGGAAGAACTTCTTTACTGTGAGGGTGTCAGAGCCCTGGAACAGGCTACCCAGAGGGGTTGTAGAGTCTCCTTCCCTGGAGATCTTCAAAAACCGCCTGGACACCACCCTGTGCCACGTGCTCTAGGTGTTCTCGCTTGAGCAGGGGGATTGGGCTAGATGATCTCTAGAGGTCCTTTCCAACCTTAACCATTCTGTGATTCTGTGAAAATGTTTCCAAGACAGACGTGTCAGAAATCAAAAATCCAGATAAATCTGGAGCCAAATTTACTTAATGTAAAGAAATGTATAAGTTGTATGATCCACACGATAGATCCACCAAATAGATAGTGGGCTAAGACTCATGCATGTGTTCTGCTCTTATCACTGCTACTGACTCATGGCACTCTGTATCTTGTTTTCATACCCATACAAGGCTGGTAGCCTCCAACACCCCCCCAAATTCAGCTGGTAAAAAGCCCAGAAATGAAATTGGATGACTACAGTTTTCCTTCATGAGAGCTAACACAATAAAAGATTTGTAGCCCTAATGTAAGCAGTGTGTCAAGCAGCCAGTGCTGCCTCTCTCCTGATAGCAGCAACCTCTGTAGGTAGTTGGTTGCCCCAGGAACCCCTTTGACTCTTCATCCAGGGCCTTACAGGCATCCAATTGAGAGGTGAGAGAAGTCTTAATGTGGACAGTCTGGTTAAGCTTGCTCTGAGCTTCCTCATGCTTCCAGCTTACCTTGCTGTTTTCAGCTGTGGGAAAAATGCAGGAGAAGAACTAATTCAATCTTATTGGAGAGAACGTGAAGCAAAGGCTAGAAGGATTCGGCAGATTAGCTAAAGATATGGGCAGGGCTGCAAGAGCTAGATGAAATGTAGGGGAAAAGGAGGATCAGAGGGATGTAGTGCTGCACAAAGCTGCCAGCAGATGGAAAGCAATTTACCTTGGAGCCAAGTCCTGACGGCATTAATTGCTTCTTGGCGCTTCTCCATCTCAGGCAGCCTGGCATTGGCTTCAGACAAGTTACGTGCCAGCCTGAGAACATGAGCATCTGAGTTCAACTGGAAGACTGAAGTAAGTCATATGATGCTGAGTAAGACTTGAAGGGCTAAAATACCCTCCCTCCCTTGCACACTGAGTTTACTCCCTTTGGTTGGAATTGTAATGGGATGACTGTAGTAGGCCAGGGAGTGCAAACTGTCGTGACTTTCGTGAGGGAGATGGAGCGGGATGTCCCCTCCATCAGCTGGGCTGCAGTGCTCAGTACTAGCCTGCAGATGCCTGCTCTCTACTACCAGCTTACGGTGCAGGGGATTGAATCCTGCTCTGTGTTGATGGCTACACCCATGGCTTCATTGGTGGCTTATTGTGGAACTCCCTGGTGGCCTCTCACCTTTGATTTTTGGGGAAACTCCATGCTTATGTTAAGGTGATTGATCCTTGCTTTCATAACCTATTTGTCCTTCCCTCCTTTGGCCTTCACTCTGTGTGGATTGTCCATGTGCTTCAGCTTCTGTGCCATAGTGTCTGTGTGCTTCCTGTGCAGGGTAAAGGCTGTGGCCGCACCTCCCAGGGCTGCCTCTGTTTTACAGTGGAGCTTTTGCAGCTTTAGCAGCTCAGCTTCCCCTTTGCAATTCTGTTTGATCTGAGAAGGGGCCAAGTGTGTGTTGTCAGCTGGGATTTGGCAGCCCTTGAGTCTCAGTAAGGCCCTCAGGGGAATGTTTGATAGGAAAGACTTTTAGAAGCCTTTTATTTAGCTTTAATAACCTCTTTATTTGGGACAAACACTATCTTTGATATTAATCTGTTTGAGAGTCAATAGCTGGTATCTTCAAGAATGATTGAACTTCTGTAGGCCTCCTTGCTCAGAGTTATTCTTCGGACTGCAGACCATGTATTTCCCTTGTAAAACAACAGAAAATGCATCTAATGCTCCTCCCTCCTCTGCTTCTGTGCTTTCACTGTGTGCTTCTGAATTAGCAATTATCTAGTGAATATTTAGTCCTCTTTCACTCCAAGTCTATAGGAATAACTAAGATCCTAGTGGATTTCATGGAGTCTTAGTGTTTTCCTCCTTCCAGTGTGAGGAGAGGGTTGGGTTATGTTTGCAGAGATCGGTTGTGCCACTAACTTCTTCTAGGCAATCAGTGAGATCCTCAAGGTTACGGGATACATCAGTTTTGGTTTTCTCCAACTATTGGGAATCCTTACTCCAAGTCAACCTGCATATGAATAGATTTAGAAGGCTAAACATTTTGGAAACAATTATATCAAGAATGAGACATAATCTGAAGCAGGAGAAGGAACAGGAATTCTCAAATGCTGTGTGCAGTATTAACCAGCATGGCTGCTTTATGTGTCACTGGCCAACTTGCTCTGCCTCAGTTTTCCCATCTATGTAAGAGGTCTAACAGCATTTACCTATCTCCTAACTTGTTTGAGAATTAATTTACTATCATTTCTCAAGTGAATTGAAATGAAAATATTGCATATTATTTATGCTGTCAATTTGTGTTAGTCATTAGAATGCATGCAGAGCATTCTATTAAGATATAATCTTTCTGGGACTAAATTATCTTCAGGCTTTTCCATTGTTACTGGATCTGATTATACATTTAACAGTCACATCTTGGCAACTTACCTAAGGTTTATTAGGATAGATTCATCCATCACTACAGAACTGATGCTACAGCTATCATGAATTTACTGTTGTAAATGACATAAGCTACTGCTCTTATAGAAACCTCTGAAGAGGCCAGTTACTGATGGAAACAGGCAGTTTTCTGTCCTGTGCTTCCCTTATCAAATCACCCCATCTGCTTTTCACACAGTAAATTCATGATAGTTAAGACCAGAGTTTAAGATTGTTGTTCTCTTTACTCCTTTGTGAGGAATTTTGTTATCTAATTAGTAGCTTACTGGCTTTTAAGAATTGTTTTCAGAGGCGAGTTATTTTTTTCTTGTAAACATATGTTACTTTAGCGCTCTTAGCATGCTCAGCATCTGGCTCTTCTTCCAGCTCTTCGATATGGGCCTGCAGGGTACACATGAGCACTGCACTGTGCATGAGACTTCTGTGAGATTTGAGAGAAATCTGTGTAAACACAAAGAAAAACTTTTGCTTCCTTCTTTGTAGATCTGTCAGGTCCACTAGTTTTTTTTTTTGTTTGTTTGTTTTTTCCCTGGGAGAAATCTACAGCTGCGAGTACTGAGCCAATAAAGCAGGAAAGACTTCTCCAGGTTTCTCAGTAGACAAATGGTGTCGTCTGCAGCATGGTTAGCCTTGTGTATCATGTTGGAATTTAGTCTTCAGGCATATAGCCAGGCCAACTTGGTCATCTGAGTGAAGTAGATGCTTACTCGTAAAGCACACCGCTGTGCTTCCTGTGGACCTTAGTAATGTTTCTGGAGTTATTCACCACCTTCTGTCTTGAAATTAATAGAATTGATTTTCCTGTCTCTCCTGAAGGGCAAATTGCAAGCAGCTCTTTATGGACCTTGTGAGAAAACTAGCAGATGTTAAACAAAACTTCTCTTAAGGATTAGAACTTATTTTATTTTATTTTATTTTATTTTATTTTATTTTATTTTATTTTATTTTATTTTATTTTATTTTATTTTATTTTTTAACTTGTCTGCAAGTAAAGGCACAAGCACTGCAGGAAGTCAGGAGACTTCTCTTTGCTCCTCTCAGAGTACTGCCACCAGCACTTAATTTTTCTTTTGTCCACATTTAAGCTTCCTGGCAGCTTTGGTCTGAAGCATGAATGTCTTGTGCTCCTGTCCTGCTAGGATTTGCATCACAAAACTTACAGGTATTTATTAATGATTATATGCATTGTCTTAACTACTTAACACCATAACTAGCAAAATTAGGGGTTTGGATAATATGCAGTTCTAAATTTTGTATTCTCAAAGTTAATTTCTAAGAAGAGATTTGTCAAAGAAATGCTGGCAGACCCATCACTAGAGTAGTCAATAGTGGCACTAAAATAAAGTTCTAATTTGTGATAATATTTTGTGTTTCTAAAACAGTTTCTATCTGAGGATCATAAGGCCTTACATAAATATGACTCATTTTAAGCCTCACAATTTCCAGTGATTTTACACATTTGATATGTGGGTGAGCGTAGAAGATGAATTACAAACATCAGACAATAAATCAGAGAAAGACTGAGAAGCAGAACCCTGGATTTCTGATTCTGCTCCTCATCTGAAGGACTGAGCTTCACTTCTGCTCGTTGTTAGGCTAATAGTGAAGAGATCAGGGTATGACTGTGGATTTCCCTAGTGACTTTAAGGTAAGTGTAGCTAATGCTGTCAGAGATATGATGAAGCACAACTGCCCTCAGTAGGATCCTGCAGCCTGGGAAGTTCTGTCCTGTTTGATGCTTCTTTACAATCTCTTCCAAGTCCAGTTTGGCTCATTCCATCTCATTGTTTTCAGTCACCATTTTGATGTCACCCTCAGCTTTACAAAGAACCTTCTCTACCTTGCCTTGGGTCTTTTTTTGCCTGTTCCTTGTTGTTCTCCACCTTGCTGTCAAAAAAGTGAAATCAGTGCGGAAAATAACTTTTTTAACTCACACATAGGTAGTGTATATCAGAACAGGTCTGAGATGTCAGAAACACGGCCTTCAGGGTGATCTACAAAATCTACCTCACTTCATTTTCCTAAGTGGTAAGTTTTCAGGTGAGATTCCTCAGCTTGCAGGTCATCTAGTGTTTTCTGGGAAGGGAGGCAGCAAGATTAGTGCACAGAGTTGGTTGAGAAACTAGCAACCAGTGCCCTGACAGCAAGCAGAAAATCCCAAAGTAGGTTTATCTGAAATGCTTCCTGAAAGCAGTGGGAGATTTGCTTATGGGCAGTACTACAGAAGAATTTCAGCCACCCTCAGCAATTTGCATAGCCCTTCTGGGCAGTGGCACAAATCGGCAGTGCTTCACTCTGATGCCATGAATTAATACCTAGAAAAATACAATTCCCTTCCAGTTTGTGCATCTATTGTAATCTCTCGATATCTAAGCAAACCAATGATGTTTTTACTTTTCCTAGAGTGGCAGAATGAGAAGGGGGGAGAATAAAGAGAAATGGAACAATTATTTCTATTCGATGAAGTTCCTCCAAAGTGCTTTCTCTTGGGAGTTTAGTGATCAATCATCCTGAGCAGAGAAATCAGAAGTCAGAGTTCAAACCCCATGGTCTAATGCCTACAGATGGGAAAGGGAACGTCACATGGATTTCATGGATCTCACAAGCCGCTAGCAGCATCGTGGTGAAATGTTACTGGAAACCTGAGTTTCTTTAGAAAGAGTCTGAGCTTTAGTTAATAACTCCTGAGGCATATGAAGCATCTGTGAGTGTAGCATCCTGTGGATGTTAACACTGAGTTCAGAAGAAGCAGCAGACAGCCACATGGCTGCTCTGCCACAGATTTAAGGCTTCTCTAATCACATTAAATAAAAATGTGTTTAGGTACAGAAGAGGGAGAATTTTTCCCCAAGCCTAGATGGAAAGGAGTTACATGGCAGTGGATTGTGACACTTTGTAAGTAGAGGACTACTGGCCATGTAAGACTGGATATAATAAATAAGGAGATGCAGATTTCTCTGTGTGGTGGGATCCCTAGAAAATACTGTGAAATTAGTGTTATTAAGGGGTAGAAGGGTGAAGTGTAAAATTAAATCCATCCCAGGTTATATGAAATACTGAAAGACAATACCAAACACTGGGGCGAGGGAATGAGAGTCTCCCAAAGCCTGCTCGGGCTGGAGAAGCTGTAATAGATGTCAGGCCTCACTTCCCTATAGAATAAGGAAGAAAAAACTGTTGTGGTTTGTACTGGCTCTCCTTGATTTTAGCCCAGGTGGTCTCCAGCCCTTCCAGATGATGTTTCAAATCATGGAGCTCATCCTCTACCATCTGCCTTTTGGCACTCAGGTGCTGTGCCCTCCTGCTCTTCTGGACATGCTTTGATTTCCAAGATCTGGCTCTCTAGGTCCTTCTTCAGTTTCATCATTTGGGTCAGGATCTACTTAGCATCCAGCAAGTTTTCGTGTTCCTAACAAAGGGATGGAAAATCAGTGTTCATCCTGTGATAGACTGCTGTGGTCCCTGCCTGTTATGGCCTCTTACACTTCTGTTTACGAGAAGTGCAAGATTTCTGCCTGTTCCACAGAGATACTGAAGATTTCTTTAATTCTCCTGAAGTTAGAGTAGGTGTGTATCTCCATGCCTCAGCTCATAGCTTGAATTTAGACTTAAAGTTTGTACACACACAAATCCGTAAATAAGAGTTCATATTTTAAAAAGCTGACATCTTGCTTTGCTGTAGACTCTGCTGAGCATTGGTGGTTGAGTCATCTGGGACATCAGCTCCTCTGCTTTATCTCTGAGGCTTCCCTGTCTCCTGTGTGTTTAAGGGGCTTTATTTAAAGTCTGGCTGTTTGTGAATCTCCTGCATCATCCCCATATGCTCTTTATTTGTTCCATATTCTGTACATGAGGCTCATGTGAATCATTTGACAAAGCTGATGCCCTGCCTAAAGAGAAGACTAAATGTTTGAAGATCCCCTCTTGATAACTCAGCTTGCGTTTGGATGGTGAGGTCATTTTTCTCCTGGCTGAAGGAGGCTGTCTTCTCCTTCCGCTCTTTGACACATTCTCTGAGCTCTGGAGTTTCTGACATGCTGCTTCTCAGCTCCTCTGCCTTCATTTTCATCCCCTGCCACAGTTGTGCCACGTTAGGCAGAGGCTTTACCTGAAAGATAAGGAATTCAAACGATGATGTTCTGCAAATGAGTCTTTTCTATGATGATGTCACCCAAAGCCCTGAGGTGGTTACTTGGTGATCCAGTTCCCATATTTTTCATATATTACTAAGTGGCCCATTAGGGAAGATGTTTCCTGAAGTGCCTGTTTAATGCAGGGTGTTCATATTTGTAGTGCGAGACCTGCAGCTCCTCAGAAAAGTTGTTATGGTGCATGGTAGCAGTTTGAGTCCCTACAGAGAAATCAGGAGTGTGTTCCAGATTCAGAACTGGTATAAATATGGAGTGAAACTTGCAATGATTTACATATATATGAGTCCAGCAGGGATCAGAACCCTTTGAAAGCGCTTTAATTCTAAAGTGGCAAATCCAGGTGTTGAATTTCCAGCAGTGTTTTCCACACCCTGGAGGTAGCAGACTTAGATTTAACATTCAAGGCTTTCTCCATTTACTAACTTTTCCAGCATTGATTTGGAAAGCAATCGTTCAGGTCCCTTGCCCTATTAATAATTAACAAGAGAGTCACTGGCTTTCACGTTGTCTTTACTTAAGTGAACACAACCATTCTTTTTTTCCCTAGCTCTTATCTTCCCTACCCAGACATCTCAATGTTTCTAGTGTCTGCAATTGCCACTGCTTAATTCTGCAGAATCTAGGGACAATATTAAGTATTTTCCCCAGTACCAGCCCCAGAAGCTTAGCTGCAGGAACTTGCGGGTATTCCAGATTTTTGGTATGCAAGACAAGTTATAGCAGATTGCTGATAGAGGAAAAAGAATGACGTAACTGAATTTGTTTACAAAAATGATACTGTTGATGTAGGAAATGAAGTTTTAATGCATGGGGCACAACAAATATGGTTAAAGTGAAAACTAGTTGAAATTGCCTCCCTTTTTCCCTCTCTTTCATCCTGCAGCCAGGGATGCTATCGAAGCAGTGATGGAAACAGCAGGCCAAAACCAAAATCTTGTGACTCGTGTCATGTGTATGATACAGTTGAGTTCCAGGGTTGTCATTGCATCATGGTGTGAGTCACAGTGTGAGTTAGGGTTTGTGGACAGGCATAAGATTGACTACAGACCTATAAAGGTTCTCCAGTTGTTGGCCTTTGAAGGGGACACGTAGGACAAAAGAGAACTTCCCAGCCCTCTAGCTGCAATATGGTTCTACTACATGGAGCCCTGCGGAAAAGCTTTTGTGCTTTGTTGTATGCTACGGTGGAGAACTTGAAGTCTTAAGTTTCATCCCAGGGTGCTAATCCTGCCTTGGATTCACTGAATAGTTCCTAGTTTATTGCCCAGGAATGCCTTCTTTCCAGTATCCTTTTGTACCGAGTCCTCATCAGGAAGCCACGAGCATGACACTGCAGTATGGTCATGATCTCTGCCACATGGTCATCTCTCATGTGTATGAGTTTGGAAAAACACCATATGGAAATATGGAAAAACACCTTCTAAGGCAGGAGATTGTTAGAGCCTGGAGTCCTAGGTGGTCACTGGGATTGAACTCTATGGGAATTAGCACTCAGAAATGGGGATATTTTCTACTTCGATGCCTACACGTTGGTTTATCCCTCTGTGACCTTGCATGGTTCTCTACGTACATTGCAAAGCAAAATGTGAGGAGGTTAATATTTAGGAAGAGGGTTCTGTTCACCTTCAGTACTGATTTGCCCAGAGCCCTTGAACACTTTCTGCACCCAGCATGTTTAGCTGCAAAATGGGAATAACAATGAGGTTGTCATAAGGTCGATTATCTGGCATATGGTAAAGCAGGAGTGGAGACTTTTTCCTTGATGGAACTCAAGTATAGCTTGTGCCCTACTATGCAGGAAGCACACTAAGCGGATTCAGTAAGAATGCAAAGATAATAATAGTAATCTTGTTGTTGGTCTTATAAAGTAAGATCAGGGGCTGTATCTGGCCCACTTTAACCTCCATCCGTAAGTTGAAATTTAAGGATGGAATAGGCTGGAGGAGTGCTGAGTATTGTGTAATTATTATAAAAGTTAGGAAATATATATTTTGCATTTCTGCAAAGAGCAAAATACTCCCTTCTTTTGTGTGGCTGTTACAATAGATACTTTCATTATGACAAAAATGCATGTGCAAAAGTAATGATATATGCTGCTGATACTAAATGGCTGCAACAGTCTCTATTTTCCTTTCCAGTCTTAAACTAGATAAATGATCTGGTAGTAGGATTTTTGCCTGGCTAAGGGATAGTAAAGAGCAAGTGAGATTTATCACATAGCTTAAGGTGCACATCGTTTGCATTATATTAACTGTACTGTCTGATTAAAAGTCAGTACTGGGAGCATCTGTAAGAGAACATTATATGCATGAGGAAATGGGTTGCTGTAGAAACTCTGACTCCGCAGCTATATCTACACCAAAGGCACCCTGAGTCATAACTACCATCAGTTTTATTTAGCTTGATTTGGTGAGAGTAAACAGTACCATGAATGCCCAGTTTTAGGCATTCTCCCACAGGTCAGTAAAGCAAGTAGCAACTCTGTTGCTGCCTTGTTGTCCACAAACCCTGAGGAATTATGCTGGGATTCAGGATCTGGAATTTAAAATGAGAAAGACAGGTCTGATGATGTAAGAGTTTCAGAATGCGGAAAGGCTAATTGCTGCTTAGCATCTCTTCGGGTTCAGTGTCCTAGCCCTATGGACATGGCACTGGAATACTGGTAGTAAGGAAGCTTGTTCACATCTCTACACATCTTGGCAAAATGTACATTTTTGGAAGAGCATGAAGAAGTGCTAGATGTGGACATTTGCATCCTGTCCCCTTTTAATTTCTCACAGGCAAGATCACTGCAGAGGATGTCCAGCCTGTCCTCTGAAATTGGAAGACAGTATGAAAGGAGAATTTGCCTCTACTTGAATTCAGGGTGTTGAAGGACTGTTAGGAAAACCCTTCCTGCAGGCGCAGATGCCTTGCAGTACTCCATTATAGGCCAGCTGCAGTCTACCCTCTAAGAACAGCCAAGCATCCTGGATATTCATCTGTAAAAGGCAACAGCAACAATTTCAGGTAAATGATGTTTTGTGATTCTGGCTTATTCTGTGTGTTACAGAGGACAGCTAGCACACACTACACTAACATCATCTAACTATGCAAAGTTCTGCATGGCTGTCAGCAATCAAGTTCATGAAACAGCAGCACAGTGCGTAGTAGAGGCAAAAACGTCTGAAAGGGCTGGATTTAACTTGGCCATAGCCATATCAGCTGGGGTTCGGCTTTGAATCCCATAAGAACAGTAACCCAGGGCTTTCCCCATATTGTATTTCCCCATCTCATTTATGACTTGGAAGCCAAAGCATTAGCAGGCTTTTTTGGATGATTGCGCCCTGTTTCTAGCATTTTTGTGACAGCTAATATAAGTACAATGTCACCAGCCCCTGGAATTTATACCATATTTTCTGAGTGCTGAGCTGCATCTCTGTACACCAGGATATGGTTCCTGTTCTGCCGCATTCTGCTGCTGTGACCCTGGGCAAGTCTCTTTGAGGGATTTCAGCTGCCTAAGCATAGTGACATTTTAGATGCCTTCGTGTGTGACCAGCCACTGCTCCACAGGGACACAGATGTCCTCTAAGTCCTGTCTTTTTGTCTTCTGCGGATGTGTGCGCATTTAAATTTACACTGCTGACACTAGATGCCACAGTTGCTGCAGCCGACCCTTCTCTCAGTTCTGCACTGAAAAAAAAATCAGGGTAGCAGCATTACCCAACCTTGGACAGGGCTGGTGATATGTAAGGGAGATTGAGAGCTGCTGCTGGAATACAGAAGCATTGGTGGCAGTTTAAATGTGGAGGGATAGATGATTGCTTACCCAAACAGTCATGAAAGAAGACCCTCTTTTCTGTTTCTTGTGGCCACTAGCTAAAATCAATATTATTGCACAGAGTGCAAGAGAGATGCTTTTGAAGAGGGATCATACTAAGGTAGTATAGTGTAGCTCACAATACAAATCTGTCATAACTAACTTAAGTTAGTGGTTCAGTGCTTTCTGGATAATCTACCAAAAACACATATTAGTTACTGCATTCTTACCCTTTTTAGTGGTTGTACCTTTATTATTTACTACTCTAAATCCTCAAAGCAGAAATGAACCAAGTTCTTGGAGAAGGAGCTGCATTTGTAACAATATGTTGGCATATTCATTTGTTTGCAACCTGGCTCAGCCTCCTCTCTGCAGCATGGGTGCTGCTGTGCCGATTTAGCATAGGATGAGGTGAAGCAGCACGTGCAGGAAGTAAAAATAAGATTTGTCCTAGTCTGTCTGATAGCTTGAAATCTGAAAAACAGTTTCCTAGACTGATTCCCATTCACCTTTTAACTGCATAGCCCTGGGCTTGGTTCATGACAGTCCTAATAGGCAGCAAGTTTTTCTGGTTGATAGAAACCTGACATTTGTCTGGGCAGCAGAAGGCCACTGACTGCCAGGAGGGGATTACATGGCTTGTCATTAAGGCAGCACTGCACTCATGCTTCCATCTGCACGAGCGTTTCTGCAGTGCTGCTCGGGAGAGCCTTCACCGAGCAAAGCGAGTGCAGGGTGCAAGATCTGCCTTGCTGCTGGAGGGGCAGAGTTTTCAAGGACAGAGCTAGAGCGTCTTTCAGGGAAGGGACACATGCAAAGGCAGACACAGTGTTGCCTGGGTAAGGAGAGTGTTACAGCGTCGGGCTTAATCCTTTCCAGAAAAGAGTGATGGGGACGCGCTGGGGGACTAGAACCAAAGGTGTTTGCTTGCACTGGCAGTATTGATTGTACGGTGTAATGTTCACCCTACGCACGGCTGCCTTCCCTTTAAAGAAGACTCAGAGCGGTGGCAGGCTGGTTTTCTGGAACAAGACCAGCACTATTTCCTTAGGAGGATCCTTGTTCTTCTCCAGCCACCCTGTGATACTGTATTCACTGAAGCCGTGGGACTCATGTGGGCGCCCTTACCATGGAAAGGGTATGTGCCCTGAATAAAGGACAGGCAAAGGAAAAGCTGTTGCAAAGAGGTTGTACATTTACCCTTTAGGCTCTTTGATAAAACTGATGGAGGGACAATGTGGCCTATAGACTGTTATAACCAAGCACATTCAGTACAGGGTGGCACAGTCAAATGTAATTTTCGGGAACCTGCTTGGTATCAAAGAAAGGATATAGTTGCCAAGTATAAAAAAGATAGAGCAAAGGGCTGTGATTCATGCTGCAGTCATGTTCTGTCAGTACGTCTGTGCAGTGGAATTGGTGGAATTTGATAATATACTTAAATACTCTTCTGCTGCTAAGCATTAGCATGGCTGCTTGACAGCACAGCAGAGAGGCAAGTCACATACACCAAGAAAGACTAGACAGGCTGCAGCAAACGGCAGCACTCTGGCTCTTCCAGCAAAACGTGAAAAACAGAAGCAAAAATGACTTCAGTATTTTGGCTGGTGTACCTTTTGCGTAGCTTTCCTGTGGTGTTGTGTTCCTAGAAACAAGCCCTGGCTTCAGTTTTGGGGGTTTTTGTTCCTTTCCAGAATATCTATAAGGATTGTATTTTTAATCAAGGCTAGTGGCAAAATGCTGAAGGGTCATGAAGCTGTTTGGCTATTCTTTGAATATTAAAATGCCCAACTGTTGTGTTAATGCTCAGACATTTGCGCAATCAGTGCTTTCAATGAATTAGTACTGCAAGGAGTTGAGAGGCCCATTTCTGTGCAACAGGGCCAGACTTGGGCTGCAGAACTTCCTTAAGACAACAGAACCACGTCAATTTGAACCAGCAAAATACTTTTCTCTATGCTGTTGTATGTTAAGACCTTTGAAAGTTTGACGAGGTCCACGTGTGCAGAGAGTTTGAGCTCTATGTCTTGGCCTCATGTCTGACCCAGGTAAGGGTGCGTTCAGGCTGCCTTAGGGGTACGGACATCAAGTACTTGCTGTGTTGTTTTAATGCACCAGCTTGAAGTGGGTTTCTGCCCCTTTGTCTTTGTTCCTTTGGAGCTTGAGGAGGTTGGGTGATTTGCCGGGATGGCTGTCACAGAGAGCAGACTTGAATGAAGTATCAGTGGTCTTGGTTACAGGCTCTGCTTTCTGGACAAGCTCTCCAGCCCTGATGGGAAACCCCTGGGAGGGGTGGAAAGGTTTCAGCTCTGTCCCTTCGCACACATACCGTTCAACAGACCTTTTTGGAGCACAGATTATAATGTACACCTCAAACAAGGTGATTAGTCTGAGTCTGGGTTCAGGCCCCATACACTCCAGGAGGTAAATGTGCCTGTCTGCTCCACCGTGCCTCCAAAAACAACCTGCAAACAGGGCAGTTCAGCAAAGGAGGATCAAGCCCTTAGCTGCAGCTCAGCCATCTGGCTAGGCCTGCTGTCCTGTGGCAGCTGTGAACACTAGCTCTGACTCTTCGTAACACATCTGTTCATTTTTTTAAATCAGCCTGTTGTGTAAGGTCATTTCAGATCCCTTGGAAATACTATCTGGTTTTAGCAGCTTTTCCAGTATGAACAAACTGGCTCAGGTCTCAACACACTGCCTTTGTACTGGTTTCCTTTCCTCAAGTATGAGATCTCAGCCTACCCTTCCGCAGTGTCTATACCTGGCAGCTCCTCTCTTGGCTTCTGCTTAACCTGCATGGTGCCAAAGTGCGTGATACCCCTAGTCAGCTTGTAAATGATGATGATCTCTTCTGGACTGAAGCCTAAGACATCAAAGGCCACCTGGCAGAAGGGTCACAGACCTACACAAGAGAATTACTAATCTCCACTATAAATGGGAAGCTGATCCATATTGCTAAACATTAAAAATAATTTTCCAACCTATTGAAACCTGACCAGTGAGGCCCCTTTGGACTAAAATGGGACAGAGCAGCTTAAAGTTGCTATGAACCAGCACTCTGCTGTTCTTTTATATGCTGATTTATACTAGCAAAGGACCTTGTGCTTTGACAGCAATTGTCCTAAGTGTCTCTGTGATAACATGAGGAAAGTGCAACATATAGTCTGTGATCATCAACTCCACTGACTCTTCGCCCTCCTTTCTAAAATCTGCAGGATATGAGCAGCAAAGATTCCCTTACAGCAGTTGTCCCCTGTCTTGAGTACAGGGGAGGTCAGGTTCTGCTGGCAGCGTCATGCTTTGTTCCACCCGTTTGCCTGGGGAAGGAGAGCACATGACCCGGAGCTTGCTGGAGAATTCTGCAAACAAGTTACTCATGACCAATGACTTGGGACCCACTATCTTAATGGTTGTGAAAAACATAGGTGCTTTGTACGAAAGGCTTGTTTGCAAAGTACAAATCCTGGAAGCTGTAAAATACCATCCATTGCTAGAAAGGGCACTGTAAGTTCAGCAGCTGGAAGCCATTTGATCTCTGTACCTCAAATTCTGCTTATAATAATGGTTTCAGGAGTCAGCAGATACTCCCAATAAGCTCTTTTCAGTAACGGATGCACTTCAGAAAAAGAAAATTGTGTGTCAAAAACAAACAAAAGGTCAAGTCTAGCTTTTACACAAGAGCAAGACTGCTTGAGATTACATACGTATGGGAGAAGAGCAGGTTTTAAGTCATGGTCTCTGCCATAGCTTTCAGATCTGTTGGTTTTCAGGCTTCAAACTACCACTATAGCCAACTCGTTTGAAGTCCTGAAAACCCCAGACCATTGAATGTTAACAAGAAATTCCTACATCAGGCTCATTTCTTTTTCTAGAGCAGGTCTTTTATGTTAAAGGTCCAACGCACAGGGAATGGAACAAATTCTTAGGTTCTGCCTAGCTGCAGCTGAACTTTTATTTCCAGGGAGAACTTGGGCTAGGGACAGCATCTTGTTTGCCATACTTCCAGGTTCACTGCTGTTTCGCTAGGCTTAGATCACTGAGAAGCAGCTCTTCCCCATCATCCATGTTGTCTGCGGAGATGACACCTAGACATATGCACTGGTAGTGATTAGGATAGGGCAAAAGGAGCGAAGTTTCTGCAACAAGAAACAGAGCAAGAGGTGGTTACAGTGACTGTCATCGGTATGCTCAAGAAGTAGCATGAGCTTTGTGACTAGGGACTGTGAGTTCCTCTAGATTTCAATTCCTGAGCATCCGAGAACATTGCTTAAGAAGAAAGTCTTTTGCTGGATGAGTTTCTCAGGCTACTAGGGAGTCTGACTTAGCAGCCCTGTCAAAGGAAGTGGGATTGAACACCCAAACCCTTTCAAGGGTATTGAAAAACTTGTCTTGAGTGTCTTTCCTGTGCTGAGGAGATGGAAGCAATTGACAAGTAGCAACTCAACAGTTCAGTTGAAAATGATTCTTTTTCTCTTAGTGGCAGCCCTGCCAGATCAGGTGAGGCCTCCTTGTACATTGATCAAGATAAAGGTAGACAGCTTTCTTTTCTCAGTCAGATGCCTAGGGAAAAATCCCTTCCTATCCTTCTTCCCCTTGGATAATTAATACACGGGTCAGTTCAGGTTTCTTTCGGGAGAGAATCTGGTAGAAGATACGATAGCCTCTCTCATCTGCTTTCTGGGAAATGACCTGACTTCTCTAGGATATTTGAAGCACGCAGGAAAACACATCCAGTTGCAGGTGTCAGCAGGTCCTTTGGACGTCCTTTGAGTGCAGCAGGATGGTAATTATCCTTCAGCGGTGGTCTCAGAGCATCCTTCTGAGCTTCACAACATTCCCACTGGGATAAGTTTTAGCGGTTTTGCCAGCTGATGGAATGGAGGCAAAAGGTGCCATCGCTTTTCTAGTTACATCAATGACGAGTTCAGGAACCGATCTCCAGACTGACTCATCCTACTTCCGAGCCTGCTGACAGTTGCCAGTGTGTGGTCTGTAAGACTGACCTGTGAAGCCATCTGCTTATGATGATTTTGTGTGTGTGTGTGTATTTGTCTGTTTTTCCAGTAACAGCTCTGAGAAAGACTTTTTATATACTTCTATCTCCCTGTTCATGCCTTTTGTCTAGCACTAACAATAATTTGACTTTTGCTCTCCACAAAGACCATCTTATTCCAGACGGCACTGTACCAATTCATTCAGCTGAACCAATTCACTAGACTTACCTAGCAGTCCTAGCTGGCCATTTTTCACCTTGCCTCCTAGCTGAAGGCTCCTGTCCACACAGAACTGATGGTGATCAAGTGAGTTCTTCATTACTCTCCATTTTATTTAGCCAGGGGACTTCAGGGAGGACTGATACAGGCCCTTCTGCCAGCAGAGCCCCCAGGGTGAGTGCAAAGTGCCTCAAGCCAATGCTGCTGCTTGCAGAGTGAGGGTCTGCTCAGGTCTTTGCTCCCCAGGCTGGACTGGAAGAAGCTGCAACTTGCCAGTAAACAGCTTGAAACTTGCCTTGACCCTTCTTGCCCAGAGAAGCAAATTCGACATATGTTTTCTGGGTATGATGCAGGATCTGGGATGAGTAGAAAGTAGGAGGGATGCAGACAATCCTACATTAAAGAATAACCCAGTCCATATGTTTCCTGTCTCCTTTTTCTGCTTGATAAAGGCCTTTATTCAGGAAACATGATGGATCATTTTACCTTGAGAGCTGGGATTTGTGGTTCTCAGTTTAGCCTTGGATGCACATGTGCAAACAATGAACAGTGCACCTTCCTTGGAAAGCTATTTTAGGGTCTTGATTGCAGGACAATTATGCTGTTGTTCTGATGAAGGTGAGTAATGGCTGCAGGATATTCGCAGAATGAGAATTGTACAGCTTTCGGGGGAGTCATTGTGGCTTTATGTGTTCACACAGAGACTCATAGGCAGCTGAAGAAAGAAGAAACACATTTGTCATCATCTAAAGCATGTAACTTCACCGCAGAAGGAGGGCCACATTCTGGTATCTTTTACAGCTATTCAGATCCTGCAAGTTAACAGAATGAATTTCACATTTGCACATGTCTGGCCTAATCAGAACAGGGTCCATTCAACACAAGAGAAAGTCCAAAACAAAATGAGTATAAATTACTATGTGGGTACTTACTGCTCTCGTTGTCAGTCCCAGCCAGCTTGCTTGTGCTACCTAAATGAATTTGGATAAATTTGTCCTAGATGAGAAAATAAAAGATAGTCTGTTAATCAAGATTGCAATATCTGTAGGAAAACAGAAAGTAGCTGAGAGGTTGAGAGCGTTCATCGGTGACAGACAGCAGTGCCTGTAGGGGCAAATTTGCAAGTCAGTGAGAGGAAATTTAATCTTTTCAAAGATCAGATCTATAAAAAAACCTCTTCTAGGATGCTGTATTAGAGCTTAAAGAAATCCTCCTTTCTTTGCAGCATATGGCAGAAGTATGTAGTGCACAGAAAGAGAGGAAAGAGACCTCAGCAGAAAATCTTAATGTTTTCTATTTTCACTGTCAATTTCAAGTTTCAGTAATTAAAAAATAATCTACAGAAAAACGCATTTGGAATCCCTGCAGAAGTGTACAATGGAAAAGGCTTTGATTTGGGGTTGGTCTAAACTTCCTGCCCCCAGGTTTGTGGGGACAGAAAAAATACAGAAATCAAGACTTACAAGATTCCTTGTCATCAGCCTAGACTGGTTCTCATGGTCTGTGGGGGAAAACAAAATTACAGAGGCTCCGCAGAAGCCCTTGGCTAAGAGGAGCTGACCCTTCTGTGCAGCCTGAAGTCTGCACCTTCCAAATGCCTCTTCCGTCTTCTCAGTCCGTGTGGGAAAACTCGCTGCTCTGAATCCTGGTCAGTGGCAAGATCCTCTCCGAAACGTGCCCGATCCTTTTTGCGTTCAGCCCTACTGGAGACTCTCCGCTGAGTGGATTTGGGGCAGAGCTTGTGGATTTTGAGTCTGGTTAAGTCCAAGAAGCAACACCGAGTATAAAATACAATGCAACTTCTCAGTCCTTAGTGGTTCACTCTTTCTTTGTTTTGGGAGGGAGGGGGTTGCCAGGGTTCAGAGATCCACAGGAGAATGGCTTCAGCCAGAGCAGTGTTGGGGTCCGAAGGGACAAAGCTAGGAAAGAAGAGTGAGGTTTATTGCTTGAAGGGAGGAGAAGATTATTCCAAGGATAGAGGGCAGCATAAGACAGGCTAGGGATATGAGCAGCGTTAAGGACAGCCTGCAGGGAAAAGTTGTGGAGGAGGAAACAGTCATAGAGGTACAAGCTGCAACATGACAATCCAGGGGCCTGATGGTGTGGAAGCTGGAAGGAGAAATAGGAAGCCACGGAAAGAATCCAACAAGGCTAGAAAAACAGGATTTTTGCTACAAGGCCAAATGCAGCTGCTATTTATATCTCTAGATTCTGCATTATCTTACTGACCCCCAGAGCAGAGGAAAGCAGGAGAGGAGATGTTGCTTTTGTGAGTCACCTGTGAGTCTGGCATGGGCTGAGTGTCGGGCAGAACAAACCAGAGCAGGTTTGTCAGGAGACGAAGGGAAAAGAGACCCCAGGTCGAAGGGAAACCGCTCTGCTATCAGCTGCGGAAGCCGCGGAGCTCCTGCCCGCTGCAGCAGCTGCTCCCACAAAGGGCTGCTTTCCTGTTTGCTGCTAAAGAACATTTGTCACCCTTTGTCACCAGGAGAAAAGAGACCAGTCTCCCTCCCTGATTGTTGCTTGATTGATGCTTGTGTCTCCTATTATTTGGACAATATGCCCATCATAACGTTAAAACACTTTTCACTGTGTTTTCTTTTTGCAGGTGGCAGGAAATAAACTGCGGGGGAATCCCACCTGGCTGAGGAACCCTCAGGCTGCTCTGCAGGACTCTACTCTCAAGGATCTCCATGCTTTCTGCAGATACCATCATTATTCCTCCCACTGATACTTATTTGAGTTTCCAGACCACCTGCGAGCCCCCAGAGCTCTGTGTGAGCAGCCACAGATCAGTATCACCTTCTGTTTTATGAATGGAGAAAAAGAAATGCAGGGGGTTCATTTGAAGACAAGGCAGAGCAAAACAGAGAACTCATTTATCCAGGTGCTTTGCCATTTGCTTTAGACAAATAAGAGATGGGCAAGAAAATGGGCCCTGGACATGACCTGACATTGAAAGAAGTTGCTCCCCCCCAGTTTAATAGGACCCTGCAACACAAAGATCAAGCACTGTCAAGTCAGAGACAAGCTACACTCGGAATGGGGTTTCCAAGCAGGAAGACTCAGAGAAACAACCCCTTTGAGGTGAAAATTAGAGCATTTGTGTTGAATTTGTAACTGACTATTCGCCCTGAAAGCCTTATTCTGAGAGCTCAGCATGTCCTGTCAGGAGCAGAATAATACCACAAAAACCGTGGCCAGCTTGAATTTTGGATATTGAGGGTTGTGATTAGCTTCTCAGGAATGCATCCAGAACAAGTCATATTTGCTTGCCTTTTCTAAGTAATTATTTCAGACCATGAATGCATGAGTGAAATTCATAAACAGTTCTCAGACAGACATCTTACAGAAGGACGTGAAATGCATCATATGAATAATGGATTCTGAGCTGTTCACCCAAGTATAATGTGCATAAATGTCCATTTTGCCTGCTCAGGAGAAATGGGCTGCAGAGAGAGCAATCAGATCTCTCCGTGAAATGATCCAGGTCAAAATGGCAAACCTTAAAAAGATATAAGCTTACTCAGCCCAGCGACAGATCTGCAACAGCCACAACTCAAGCTAATTGCTTCTTGAGTAACGAGGATGCCTCTCATGATTTTAATAAAATATCATTGCAGATTCAATAACGCAGGCCATGGTGTATCCTGTACCGTCCCTGGCCACGCTGTTGTCCAGTGCTGACCAGCACATCACCGCACTGCGTAAACCCCACTGTGACAGTCTGCGGGACCAGGGCTGCTTCATCCAGTCACATCCCATTAGAGCGATTATATTATCTGGTAAAGATGTTTTTGAAGGTCTGCTTAGAAAATGAAGGAGACGTATTGTGCCATGATATTTCTGGATAGCGCGTCGTGGCTGGTGCTGGAGGACGCAGTTAGAAAGAGGTGTCCTGAAGAGCCTGAGCAATGGATCACAGAGAGGCTGCTCCTGCTGAGCAGGGTGTTTCCTTCATCATGAGCTTCACTGCTGTGACACAAGTTTCATAAAGTCAGAGAAAATGTAAAAGAAGGAAAGGTAGAAATGGTTTTCAGATTGAAAAATGTTTTGTAGAGGAGGGGCAACCACAGGCCACGTGAAAGAAAGGTTCTGGTCTCTTCCTCTGCCAGGATTGCCAGGCTGAGCCCGGGCCGGGTGTCCATTCCCAGCCATGAAGAAGGAGGTTGTCAGTGTACAGAGAGCAGAGAGCGGAGCCAGCAGAGTTCCTTTTTACTGCTGTGACAAGCCTTGGAATAACGAGGAACTCCCTTTCAAATGATGTCTTTCAGGGTTGCCTTTAAGTAACAGCAGTAAAATGATCTCTGGTCATTAGGGCAGAAATGGTATCTGGATCAGAAAGGCCTGCTGAAGGATCGCATGTTTGTATAAAGATTGGCCCGGGAGACTCTGCTGCACATTTATTAGTCATTTAAAAAGTAATGCTAATTCTTTGATAGAAGCTGAATCCTCATTCTCAGCTGTTGTCTGCTTGGGGAGTATCAGTGTAGAGCTGGAGGAGGTATTGCCTCCTTGGAGGGGATCCTGTGAGGGTATTGCCTGTACAGGGACTCATCCGATTGCTAGTCAGTCAAGGACAGATTGCTCCCCACGAGGTGCAAGGATCTGGTGGGGAAGATGCCAAATCCTTTCAAATCCTACTAAGTGTTCAGTGAATCACTGGCTCTGCAGAGGATGGTCCCTGCAGTTGCATGATGAAAACTCTACAGGGAAGTACACACGTGAGAAAGCAAAGTTAAAGTCCTTCTTTCCGTTGTTGTCTGACTTCTCAGTACTCATCTTTTCCAAATGCAGCGCTTTTCTATTGCAACAAAACAAAACAAGCAACCACAGTCTTCTTTTGTTTTCCTTTGGTGAAGGAAAAGCGGAGGAGAAACCCCCTGGAAGCCCTGGCATGTGGCATCAAGCTGACCCCACACAGACTGTTGAGAAGATTGGGAGTTTTTAATCCCCAGCGCAGACCTTGAACACTTGAGCTCATGGAGCCGCATGCAGCGCGAATGAGCTGCTCTGCCCTGGGCCGACCTACTGTGCAGAGGACTAAGCCAACTTGTCCACCAGGATTTAACTGTGTCTGCCAACACGGAGGGTATTAACATTCAGAAAAGGGGTCTTGCCGTGGGTCTGGCAGAGATGGTGCACTAATGGTTAGCAAACCTTCTGTCTGCTCCCTCCTCACTGTCTTACCTTAGTTCTCAAAATGTGTCTGACACAGGGGTCAGGGACGGACAGAACTCTCAAGCCTAAACCTGAAGCAGATCTGTCAGCTGCTCCCTTCCTTAGCCCCAGCCTTTTGGCTGCAGGCCTCTGTGTTTAGCTCCAGTCAAGGGCCACCAGTGACCAAATTCTTATACTTCAACCAGGGACCGTCCGGAGCCACAACCTCATCTTGGACTAGGACCATCTCCCAGCCCTAAATAGCGGGACGTTGTCAGGCACAGCAATAGCACTTGGATTCCACTCAGATGGAATTGCAAAACGGCCCCATATTCCAGCCCTAGCCTAGGACGACAGGACCAGGGAAAGTCCTTTCCAGCCCTGTCTTGGAGCTTCTTTCTGCCCTCTCTTTAACTGCTCCACTGTCTATAGCCCTAGACAGGGATACCAGTAAAAGCCCAGCCAGGACCTGTGAGTCTATCCCAGCCTTGCAGAGCTGAGGTTGAGTAGCACCTCGGGGTACCTGCTGGCCTGAGTTTTGAAGATGCTGGATCCAGATCGGGAGTCCAACTCAGCTGATTTTAGATCCTGGCCCTTTCCACTTGGCACCATGTGCAGCGCTGGATTACAAGGGACTATACGTGGATGGAGGCTTCATTGGAGGGACTGCAGGGCCTTTCCCATATAGACTTGTGAGAGACCTGCTTGGATCCTCCATTCCTGCTGCAATTCCCCCCTGTTCAGTTAACTCTGCAAAATTTGGGAGCAGAAGAGACAAGACAGTGGGGGCAGGAGGAAGCTCAGAGTTTCCTCCTCCCCTCCTTTCCCGTTTCCCTAGGGAGTTGTGTACTTCTATCTGAGAAAATGGGTAAAGGAAGAAGAGTGCCTGCCTGCTTGGAGGGAATTTGAGTATATATTTTTATGTTTCTAATCCCCTAATACAAGTCGCCCCAGTTAAATCTGCTTGGAGGATCACACGAGCTACAGTCCGCGTGAGTGTTTTTCCAAGCAGTAAGATGGTGCTGCTCCGCGAGGATTGTCCAGGGATCCTGGGGACACCGTTCCCACAAGGGATCCCTCCCGGACTGAGAGACACCTCGGCAGGAAGTGGCAGAAAATATATTGCACGATGAGATGCAATTACTGGGGGCGCCTGAGGGTTCACTCCCAAATCAGTGTGTGATGTGGAGCAGTTGAAACACAGAATAGTATCACCCCAGGCTTAGCGAATATTACCTGAAATGTGCATGGTGAGCATCGGCTTAGCATCTCCTAAGCACAACATCCAAAACCCAGGCCCTGAAATACACATTTTGGACAAAGACACTCATTTCTGTTCAAGTGCTGTCCTCAGCCATGGTAATCAGCGACGTCTGGGAAGGGTGAGTAGCCGTCCCCAGCGTCTGGCGGTTCTCAGGAATATTGACCATGGGGCAGTTCCTCTGCCCTGCGGCTAGTCCTTGCTGTAAAACGGCCTCCAGAGGCTCAACCCCCTGTGATTTATGGGGTTTTCCTCATTTTTTCATGGGGTTTCTCTTCCCTAGGTGATTTATGGTCAACTCCACACCTTTGAAGAATGCCTTAGTCTCTCTCCCGCCCGGCGCCGTGTAGGACAGTGACACATGTTTTATACCAAATCGGGTGTTTTCTTGGTAACGCCAAGGAAACGCTGTCCCGCTGTTGTGTCTCAGCCCACATTCACCTTAGCTGCATCCATTTCATTTCCTCCAGTTACAGATCTGGGGACTAAAGCAGTATTTATTGCTGGGCATCATTAGGGAAAAAAAAAAAAAAAAAGGTTTTTTTGGATATAGGTGATTATAATTTCTGCAGCTGAATAAATCAGTATCCCATAACTGGCAGAGGATAATGGATTTAATAAATAGCTATGATTAAGTCTGGTGAAATTTTTAAATAATTCCAGAAACTGTGACTCTAATCCCTCTGTGGCTGGCATAAAGGATGCTGCTTCCAAGTTAAAATTAGTTCCTTGATGTGCAGCCTGGTGTGGAGTTTCAGGCCCTGCAGGGCAGCGCTGGCTCTCCGAGGCATCTGCTTGCACTGGCTCCTAATGGACACGAGCAGCTGCGTTTGACCGGCGCGGAAGGACTCGCACGGAGCGCGGTGCCCTGCTCCGTCCCGGGGCTCGGTCAGGTGCTCGAGAGCTCCCGCTGACTCCGGTGGGATCCCAACTGGTAGGATCACGGCCTGGTTTGACGCTCACAGTTTTATCCACTTCGCAACCAGGAGGCTGCAAACTGGCTTTGAGGAGCTGGGTCTCCTCCAGCACAGCAATCCCCTTGTCTTGACTACGCTGGGGATTTGCAGCTCTGCCATGCCTCTTTATGAATAAATATAGATCTCTTCTGTATAATATCAATGTGTCTTTCTAGCACCTATGTTTCTGAGTGAATGATCCCATTCTTAGCAGGAAAAAGACACTTAAGAACACTTTGCCTTGAACAAAACCACACAAAGGGATGAGTCTTCTGGTCCGTGTAACCGCATACAAGCATCAGATGTGAGTTGTGTATTTTCTCAGCCCTAGGAAAAGTCCTAGAGAGCTTCAGCTAGGATTGTAGGAACGGAGATGTCCCATGGTGACGTGCGTAACCGCAGAGAGTTGGTAATGATCAGATGCATGTAAACCTGCCAAATAAGCAGCTATTTGGGAGAAAATTAAGCCACTGTTGAGACAGGATTTCCTCTCTGGCTGCAGAGAGGTGTGTGTAGGGGGGGACTGCACCACTGGAGGCACAGGAAAGCAGGGTCACTTGGGGGCAGCTACATTAAATTAGGGGTAACAACCGCAAGCTTGAGCCTTGGAAAATCTAGCTGCAGCTCTTCGCTTTGCCACTGGCTCAGCGATAAGACAGGGATAACAATAACTCCCTTCTGCGTGTCCTGGTTAGATAGACTGCAGGGGACAGGAGCTGTCTCATTGTGTGCTCGTTTGGCGTCTGACACCACGGAGCTCCGTTCTCGACTCGCGTCCGCGGTGGCCACAGGGACAATAGAGTGAAATGAATCTCATGGCAGTGGGGAGGTCACCAGCTGCGCGGCGCCCGAAGGCCCGTGAGGAATTGGTGCGAGGAAACATCCCTGCCGAGAATGGAGGGCACTGGATTTCCAGGCTCCGTCTTTGCCACACGCGGGAAGCGCCCTGGGCAGGCACAAGGTGGTCTGGGAAGCTCTTGAGGGATTCACCAGATTTACCGGCCCCAGTGGAGAAGCCGTGGAGGTGCATTCACACGGTGACCCATGTCCACCAAGTGTCTCCTGGTGCCACTGTGGCTCCGCAGAGGGTGTTTCTGCGTCGGGCACCGTCGTGCTTCACCCTGGGTTAATGCACATGAGGCTTCGAGCATGTTCGCGCTCCCCAGTGTATTAGCAGCCCCAGCAGTGACTCAAGCGGGCAGAGCGGGATCAAGCATCTTCTTGCACTTGGTTTACAGCCAGGCGAAGCACAAGTGCCCGAGCTCCGAGCATCGCCTGCCTGCTCCGCGGCGCGTCCACAGCGCATCCCTCGGCTCGGCTCCCCACCGGCAGCGCCGGGGCCGGGACACGGGGCCCTACTGGCTCTGCTGTGAAGTGTTCGTGCAGCACCGCGCAGCAGGGCTGGACTCCATCTAGCTTGACGTTCCTCTCCATTGCTGTAACTAATCAGCAAAATTAATTAGCGCATGTTAACTTAATGGGCTGCGTTAGAGCTGAGTGAGAAGATACGGTGCTGGAGAGGAGGCACCCACAGCACTGGCAGGAATCCGCGGCGCTCGCGCCGCTGTGTGAGGTTTCCCTTTGCAGACGGCCTCATGCGACGGGGGCCACTTGCTGAGCAGGACCCAGCGACCCCACTAACGAGACATGAAAAAAGAGCGGAGGGGAACACAGCGCTTCCATCTCAAGGCTTAAAACTGATGTTTCCAAATCTGCCGCCAGCTGCAGCCCAACTAATGGGCGGTGTCACCAGGGGACGCTTGACAAAGGGCTGCGGGGGAAAAGAGTGGCAGGAAAGTGACCCCTGCGCCGGGACCGCAGCTCTGCACGGCTGTCACGGCGCAGGTTTTCAGCCCGAGCACACAGGGTTGAGCGCAGGGGACGCTGTCATGTAGATTTAGGGTTTTACCTCCTTTCCTCTCCATTAGCTGTGATATGCTCTTGTTACGCTGAGAACCGAAACGCTTCTTTCCTCCAGCGCTTGTCCCCTTTCCCGTTTGGCGAATATCGATCTGCCCGTGTCCTCGGCACAGGGTGAGGTGGGGCCGCTCACGCGGAGCCGCTCGAGCATCGGCAGCGCCGCTTCCTGCGCGCGGGGCGGCTCACGGGGCCGCACGAGGTTCCTCTCCGGGCTCCTCTCCCTCTGCGCGTGGCAGGGACGGAGCCCGGAGAGCCCTGATGGCACCTGGCGGGTCAGGGGAAACGGGGCGGGCAGGAAGAGAAAGAGCCGCCCCGGAGAAGAGCAGACTTCTCGCAGCCCTGGAACGCGTCCGGATCCTGCGGCACCTCGAGCGCGGAACCTCTCACAGCAAAGGAGCAACCGCCCTGCGCTCGGCCCCGCGCAAGCGGCTGCCCTCGCTTAGCCTGCAGGATGATTTTAAGCCAATTTAATTAAACTGCTTGGAAAGGTTGGAGGGACCCATCTACTTCGGCTTGAACCAGGCCTGTTTTGATTTAGCTTTGGCTGATTAGGAATTAACTGAAACAAACCACTCAGGAAACAACATTAGAGGGTGCACAATAACTTTTGCACCAGATTCAGTTGAATTAAAATGCAATTGAAATGTAATTCTGCTTCAGGCAGCCAGGAAACATGAGAAAGCAACCAGTGGCACCTGAGACTTAAATGCACAGTGCTTAGGAATAGGCCAGCTCGCTTCTTCCCCAAAGAGAATTGGCCTGACCCTTCTGGGCTTTGAAACGATGATTTAAAGCAGTGTGGGTACCATATAGTGTATTTTCACAAGTATTTTCCATGCTGGAAATAGCAGAATAGTGAAATAGTTCCCTGTAACTCATATGATTAGTTTTAAAATATCTCTCACCATTAGCAGGCTGCAAAGGCCCAAACTGCGCTCCCAGGTAAGGGCAGAGGGTGCAGACCTTGGGGTCCACTCCTGCCTGCCCCCCCCCAGCGCTCCCGTGGGATTCCCAGAACAACCTTATTGCACCGTCCCTAAGCAAACCCTGACCCCTCATGCATTACTGCTTTTCCTGCACTTCCCCTCATAGAAAAGAAAAATGATAACCCAAAATAGTTTTTAATTAAATATTTTAAGAGCTGTTTTCCCCAGCCATTTTGCAAACATTGCTCCTGCGGATGAGAGGATCAGCTGCAAAAAGGGTCCAAGTTATCCAAGTGCAGGGGGGGAGACACGGGGCAGGTGAGAGCAAGGTGGGAGCGAGGGAAAGCTCTGCTGCTCCTCGTTAAGGAGCACCCAGGTGCTTCCATGAAAATCAAATGGGAGATGCTGGCCTGGGAGCAGCCAATTGGCTGGAGAGATGGTGAGAGCCCCATGAGTGGGGAGATAAAAGGACCAGATGGCACTGAGGAGCTGTAGAGAGGGGTTGAGGTGAGTGGTTCCCTCCTTGGGGTGGAGCTGGTGGGGTTGTTGTTCCCCTCCTGTGATGGGTGGGTGGTGGAGCAGGTTGGGGGGGGCAGCTGCTGTTGGGGCTCTGTGCTTGGTCCCTGGCTTGCCTGGTGTTGGTGTGATGGGTTGTGGTGCTGCCCTGCCAAGAGGGGGGTGGAAGAAGGTAACTGAAAAGAGGCATTTTTAGGGAGGTTATGGTGATGTGTTGTCTTGTCTCCTGTTGGAGAAGTCCTTGAAAAGGAAGGGGTACTTAAGCCTCCCTTGAGGGTCTAGTGTCTTGATGAAAGAAGCTTGGCTTGAGTCCAGCTTGTGGCTTGTCCTGGCTCTGTGAGCTGGGGAAGTGACCCTGGTGCCTGGCTGCTGTGTTGGGAGTGAAAAGCTACTGCTCCTGATAGCCCTGCTGGGGCTCCCTGCCCATCTGTGCTAGGGAATGGTTGAGGAGGATGCAGACCAGGCTCCCCTTGGAAAGGGGAGCTCTTGGAGGCTCCTTGGAAATGCAGGAGTGTGCGGTGTCCCTGGAGGGCAGGCAGTGGTCACAGTGGTGTGTGGTCAGATGTGGAGTGTGTTCAAGGACAGGCTGTTTGAGGAGGTACTTGATGGTACCTATGCCCTAGTTCCTCTCATGAGCCTGCCTGGTGTGTGTATGGTGATAGCCATGATTTTTGTGGCCTGGTATTAGTAAGTGGCAGTTTGTGCTTGCTTTTGGTGCCAGCTGCAGTGTGTGAAGTTCTGCTCAGGGCCTGCAGTCCTCTCCCTTGCAGCAGTGGGACAGGGGCTCAGCAGTTACCCAGGCCTGCAGGTCCTGTAGACCAGGGTGGATGCTGCTGGTGTGGCCATGACCCAACACGGCTGTCCTAAACCCCCAAAGCAGGTGGAGGCTTTTGGCTGGTAACCAGATCACATCTGGTGTCAAGATGCCAGTTGGGAACGAGCAAGGCGAGCGCATGAGGAAGTTCAAGAACAGAGGCAAGGATGTGGCTGTAAGTATGGACTGGTGTGCAGCCCCTTGTATGAGAACAAACTGACCATGGGCTCCCCCTTCCTTGGTTTCCCCCTAGGGTTTCTCAGCAGGGATACAGCCCTTGCAGCTGTGCAGGCTGCAGAGGTGAAGAGGGGCCAGAGGGGATGCTTGGACAGGGATGCTTAGGGATGCTCAGTGTTCTAGATGTGGTGCTGTGGGGGAGCCTGTGCAGGCTGGGCGCTGGGGGACTAGAGGTGCAGGGGGGAAGTGCGTAGGAAGCTGAGTCCCTGAATCCTGAGGAACAGGGTGAGAAGGTCCTGCCGTGGCCTGCAAGGGCACTGAATGGCAATCGATACTGCAGGAAGGAGGCCAGTGGCCTATCAGTCTGTGGGATCTGCTTGCTTGCTTTCTAAGCAAGAATGGAGAGCAAGTCTTTGCCTTTCAGGTTCAGCAGTTGACCTTTAGAGAAAAAAAGCTGCAGGTTCATCCAGTTTCCAGTATGGGAGTTAAGTGAAACTGCCCTCACCTCCTGTGTAACCCTCCAGGCCATAGAGCCAGCTGAGGGCAGATGGTGGCCCTGCCTCCCTCATGGAGGGAATCTGGGCAGAGCGTTGGAGCTGAGTGAGGAGCAGGAGATGGGCCGGGTGGTGCAGATGCTGACATGAGGTGGTGTCTGTGCCCTCCTAGGCAATGAGGAGGCAGAGAGTGGAGGTGAACATAGAGCTTCGGAAGGCCAAGAAGGATGAGCAGATCCTGAAGCGCAGAAGTATTTCCATCACTCCCCTGGAGGAAAATTCTGCATGTCAAGAGAAGAAGGAGGTAAGTGATGGGGTAAGTCCTGCCCCCTTGGACAGGGCTATGCTTCAATGCATGGCTTGCTGAATGACCATTAGATGAGAAGCTGTATGTTTAGACCACTTACCCAAGTCATTTGGATAGAACTTGATTAAATAGTGAAGTTCTTGATCAATATGCCCGGTGTTGGGGATTCTGCATTTCACACTGCCTATCCCTCTTTCTGGGTTATTTTGCATGGAAACATCTCATGTGGCTTCCTTGATGACAGGTAGAACTGGACTTCCAGCCACTCGGGAGCTGGCAAGCCTCCAGTCTGGCCCCATGTGCAGAGAGGGGTAATTAGCAAGCTAGTTGGCCTATTAGTGGTGGTGACTTTCTTTCCATGCTTGATTACAAGGATTAGTTGCCTTTAAGGTTTTTGTGGGTTCTCTTCCTCTGCCTCATCTCGAAACTGTGCTGCATAAAGAATAGACATTCTTTAGATATAAAGCGGTGGCTGACTAGGGTCTAGACAGCTGACTGGGCGCAGAGATTAAACTGGAGGGAGTCTTGGCTTGCCTTCTGACTCTGAATCATTCTCCATGACACAGATTATTCAGCTATCCTTGGAGGAAATAGTTGAAGCTGTGAATGGGAGCAACACTGAGCTACAGCTGCAGGCGACACAGGCAACCAGGTATGCGGCCCGGCTGCTCCCTGCTATGTGCTGGGAGAGATGTGGCTGATGCAGAGCTGCCTGGTAGGCAGGAGGTGCTCTATTCTATTTGGATTGCCATTCCAAAGGGCTGGCAAACTACACATGGATAGATCCTGGGACTGGGAACCCCAGTTACCCCTTTAGCAGATGCCTCCTGTCTGGGTGGGAGCAGGAACTGAGGAATTCTGCCCACCTTGTGGAAGGGATCTCCCTCTCCAGAGGGACCAGCTGAGGCTGCTACTGCTGCCTTCCCCACACTGAGCAAATGCAGCACTTCCTTGGGTGACTCCTGCTGCAGTAGCTCTGATCTGTGTGTGCTGGGGCACCTGTGCTGCTCCTGATGGCTGTGGAGACATCAGCTCTGGGCAGCTGGAGCCAGAGTCTCTTGTCCTTGAACAGATGGCAGTCCCTGCAGTGGAAGGTGTTGCTGAGGGCTGGTTGATGTGAACCCTCCCTAAAGGGGACGAGTCACGACTAGCCTGCTAACCTGCCATCCAGAACAGCGCTGGCTTTCTGCCTGGGCAAAGTTTGCATATGCCTGGGGTGTCCTCACAGCACACCAGGCTTGCACCATTGCAAGATCTTCAGTGCTAGCACTAAAGCAGTTCTAAGCCACTGATTTACACCTCCACACTGTTCCACAGCCAGAAATGCTTGTGCTGGCAGAGGGTAAACAGGCTGGGGAGCAGATCAAAACACTTTTTTTTGGCTTTGACTAGATCAATGCCCTGATCCCATCCGGCTGGCAGCTGCAAGGGCTTCTGTGTCTGCATGAGGCAGGAAATAGCAAAGAGCAGCAGCAGGGAGTTGAGGATTCTGGATCTTAAGTTGTAGCAGGAAAAGCAGTGTGTGAAACCCCTTTTTTTTTTTTTTTTTTTAAAAGGGGGATCTCTAATCTGGGCAATACTCCTGATCTGAAGAACAGAGGCTTGTTCCCTGCTGCAGCCTGCAAGCTGCTTGTAACTTGATTTGCAGTCTTATGAAAATAACCCCTGCAAGACAAGGAATATGCAGTCATACTTTCTTGGTTCCAGAAAGACATGTCTAAGTACTGCACTCTAACAGTCTGCAGTTTCTTCAGCCTCTTAGAGGTTTCTGAAGAAGAATCTGTGGTAACACCTGATAGCATTTGCTGTTATAAGATGCTGAACTAGAATCTCTGCTCAGTGCTGCTTCCCTTGCAAGCTAGAACATCCTTTCTAACTGCAGGATCATGGCCTACTCTGGGCTGCTAAATGGACTGTGTCTGTTGCAGGAGAATGCTGTCCAGGCAGAGGGACCCGCCTCTCAGTCAGATCATTGAACTGGGGATTATCCCCAGGCTGGTTGAATTCCTGACCCGGGCAGACAACGCTCCTCTGCAGTTTGAAGCAGCTTGGGCCCTGACTAACATAGCGTCTGGCACCTCGGACCACACCAGGGCAGTGGTGGAAGGAGGTGCCATCCCAGCCTTTGTGTCCCTCCTGTCCTCCCCACACATGCATATCAGCGAGCAGTCTGTGTGGGCACTGGGCAATATAGCAGGTAGGTCTGTGGGCATGGGGAGGGTTATTGCCCAGCCAGTTGCAGGGGGCACTAAATCTTGGTGCCTTTCGAGAGAACTACCAGCCTTGTCTCCAAGCTGTTGCCACTCCTGAATCCTTTCAGGCTGTTTGTGTGGCCCAGCAACCTTTGAGACACTGCTGGGTTTGCAAGAGGCTCTTAGAGGATCCTGTTCCTGCTGGGATGAGCTGAGCCACTGTGACCAGCTGTTCAGTGGTCCTGCCTGCTCTGTATGGAACACAGGATGGATCATTCTGTCTGGTTATTCTGCCACACTAGCACAAATTTGCCATAAAAACTCTACCTGGTAGTGTTGTGTATGTAGTCTTTTTTTTTTCTCCCCCCACTTGACAATATCTTTAAACTGTATGGCTAATAAGTGAGCTTCAGTCCCACAGTAGCTGGCCAAGGGCTTCAGGTATGACTTCAATTTGACACTGACTGTGATTTGGGTAGATGCAATAAATAACCCTTTTTCATCTATACAGGTGATGGTCCTCTGTACAGAGATGCTCTTATCAATTGCAATGTGATTCCTCCCTTGCTGGCTCTGGTGTCACCTGTAACTCCAGTAAATACCCTCTAGTTTCTTGACTTAACACTTGTTAATCACTCTGGGTGATGGATGAGTGGTGATGATCTATCCTCTGACTGTTACAAGGATCAAGCTGTTTGTGTGGTGGAATGAGACTGTCCTAAACTGCTTTTGAGGGTCCTGCCTCTCTGAAGTAAATGCAAAGCATGGGGTGCCAGGCAGACAAGCTGGGTTTCCAGTCAATATGATTTTTAGCCTTAGCTTTCCCATTCAGGTTACTTCTGGCTTACATGGGTCAAACAAAACTAGTGCAAGAGATTTGGAAGGGCTGAACTTGCCCTCCAAGCTTCCTGCTGCTCCTCTTGGGGTGGCTTATAAACAGCTTGTTTTTGTCCTCTCTGACCTTTCTGCAATGGTATTGGTTTATGCTGCTCTCTCTGTCTCTGGGGGGACTGGGACATCTTCAGGTGAGCAAAAGATAGATGGGGATAATCTCCAAGGGTGCTGGTGGTGCTGATGCTCACAGGTTTCCCATCCATGGGTATGGTGGGATCTCTAGGCTTTATCTAGGCATAACTAGGGCCTTTTAGGGTGGTGTTAAGTAAATGCCCTCTAGGCCTTCTGAGAGTTTACACTGGGAGATGTTAAAACTCTTCTGGTTGCTGTTTCTAGCCTGACTCACCCTTGTCTCCTAGGGAGCCCTGTGAAACAGGACAGAAACATCAACTTGTGTGTTCAGGCTGGTAGCTGTGATGCTTTTTGAGCCTTGCTGCCACTGTTCTCCTGCAGCATCTTTGCCTCCCTCTTGTTAGGATAAACTGTCTAAATGATGCTCTCGAAGGCAACCTGTTCTAGAACAATTATCTAAATGTCAAAACTAAAATTCTTGATGGTGCATAAGCAGTGGTTTTAATTTGTCCCAAAGACCCAGCTGCTCAGTACCTTTGTTCATAGTTTGCCACATCACCAGAAGTGTGGTGTTTTTTAAATTGTTGTTTGGGTCTTAGTTACTTGCCTATTCCATCTCTCCTCCAAATAAGTCCTCTGTTAGCCTTTTCTGCTTATGTCTTGGGAGAAGACTTCTGTAATACTGGCTGTATTACTGACTGAGAATTACTGACTGTAATTCTGTAATACTGGTAGGGACCAGAAGCAAGATACTACCTGTCCAGGACTTGTTAGATGAGTAAGTTTGAGCTAGGGAAGATCTCATGAGATTCCCTTGTATTTCAGGTTGGCTTCCTGAGGAACATCACATGGACACTGTCAAACCTCTGTAGGAACAAGAATCCCTACCCTCCCCTGGATGCAGTGAAGAAGATGCTGCCAGTCCTCATCTGCCTCATACAACATGAAGACAAGGAAATAATTTCTGACTCCTGCTGGGCCCTGTCCTATCTGACTGATGGTTCCAATGACCGCATCCAAATTGTGGTTGATACGGGGATTCTCCCGAGGCTGGTGGAACTTATGGCTGACACAGAGTTGATTGTTTTGGTAGGAAATGGAGCTGACAGCCTCCAGTATGTGGTCCTGTAACATGGGAGCTCTCTATTTTCTAGAGCACAAGTGTATCTGAGGAAGGAAATGTCCCTATTGACTGTAGCTAATACGCTGTTTTCAACTGCAGTATTAGTTCAGTTATTGGTCAAGTTAATTCTGTTCCAGCTTGCTGTGGCTGGCAGACTGGATAGAGAATGTAAAGCGGCTTAGAGCAAAAGGGGGGACAGTAGGTCAGTGAATGCAGTGGTAATCATCCACTATGCTCCCTTATTTGAAGGATCAGGCACTTGGGGATCTTGTTAGAGTTTCTGGCAGGTATCCCTTGAGCTAAGGATTCTTATCTGCTCTAATCTCTGTCTAGACTCCGGCCCTCCGTGCCATTGGGAATGTAGTCACAGGGACGGATGACCAGACCCAGGCAGCTATTGATGCTGGTGTCTTGGCTGTCCTGCCCTGTCTCTTGCGGCACACGAAGCCAACGATACAGAAGGAAGCAGCGTGGGCTCTCAGTAATATTGCGGCAGGACCTTGTCGGCAGATCCAGCAGCTCATTACTTGTGGATTATTGCCACCTCTGGTGGAGCTGCTGGAGAAGGTGAGTGGCAGGGGAGCAGTGCTGTGCATGCAGGTATTGCAGAAGCCATGTTGAGAGTCAATTCATGACGCTTCACTTGTGAAGCGCTCTGAGGTGGTTTTGGAAGTGTGATGCCTGCTTCCAAGTTGTCAAAAAGCTTGGAAAAGCCTGACTATTTAGAATTCATAGTATGAAACCATGGCTGGGAGCTGCTCTTAATTGTCAGGTGCTTCCCTGGCCCTCAAAGCATGTGGAGAAGTGGACAGTCCAAAGTGAATAGAAAGGGCTAGTCCTCATCTGACACCTTGTACCCTTCCTGGAGCTTCCAAGCTTTAGCATCCCTCTCCCTGCTGCTTTTTCAGGGAGACTTCAAAGCTCAGAAGGAGGCTGTGTGGGCCGTGGCCAACTTCACAACAGGAGGTACCGTGGAGCAGGTGGTGGAACTTGTCCAGTCTGGGGTGCTCAAACCTTTGCTTAACCTACTCTCAGCCAAAGACAGCAAAACTATCCTGGTCATCCTGGATACGATTGCAAATCTCTTCCTGGTAAGATTTTGCTTCTAGCTGTTCTTATACTGCATCTTGTGTCCTATCCCTGAAGGAGCTACATGTGAGTGTTCAGCTTGTGCCATGTGGCTAGAACAGCTTCTCCTAGAACACCCTACTGATCTTGCAAGAGTAACAGTTTGACTTATTACTGCCTAACCTGTTCTTGTTCCCTCCTGGGAGCCTAACATGTTTCACTTGTTAACCTACTACACCTTCAGTCTATCTGTAGAGACCAAAACATGACATCTGCTAATTCCCAAGCTGTACAGAAGTGAAAGTCTAGCAGAAATCCCACTGCAGAGAAATCAAGTGATCTAGATATCTACACAGATGCTGAGCTCCCTGACACTTAAGTCTCCTCATCTGGGAGCTTGTTTTCTGTAGTGCACTGGCACCTGTGAAATGGTTTTTGCAAATGAAATACTTGGCAGGTCACCTGCTGCTGCTCAGTGTGTAGATGTAACAAAGAAGACTTAACTAGCTTGTTTGGGTAGCAGTCAAGCCACCAGGCAGCTCTCCCAGCAGAGACTGTCATCTGCACAGTAGCTTCTCTAGATGTCTGCTATAACCCAGAAGATATAAGGAAAAAAGCAGGGACTATAGTCACTTGCCTTTGTTAGGTCAGGGTTTACAGTAAGTAATCTCAGATAAGTTACAGACTCAGTGTTCTTTGCCCCTTGATTGGCTAATGTCACAGGCAGCTGAGAAGCTGGGAGAGACAGAAAGGCTGTGCCTGCTAGTGGAGGAGCTTGATGGTCTGGAGAAAATTGAAGCCTTGCAAACCCATGACAACAACATGGTCTACCGAGCTGCTCTGAGTATCATAGAGAAGTACTTTGCTGGTGAGGTATGTGACTTTCCCTGTTTATCTTCAAATATGAATTATTGCATGCTGGAATGTAGCAGAGACCTTAATGATGCTGAAATGGGTTCTTGGTAATAGACTTCCTTATTAAGAGTAGGTTTCTTGCAGCTCACTCCAGATGCTTCTAAAGGTCTGTAAAAGCCCTCATTTGAGTAGTCAGCTGACTAGTTGTACAACAGAAATGGATGTATTGATAGCATCTTGCTGTGGAATTTAAAGTGGCATCAGCTGGAGTTGCTGCAGCTGCTGCTATGAATACCAAATACAGAGAAGTTTCCTCCCTTGGAGCTGAGCTGGCTTGTCACTGTGTGGATGGAAGCCTCCTACTTAGCTGATAACTGTGCTCAGGTTGCTTTTGGGTTACTTGACCTTTCCATGTTAATGAACTCCTGAAAAAAGAATATAGGGCATCTGCTGCCTTTTGGAAACAAGTTCTGTAACTCATGTAGATGCTCTGCTTGGACCTGGCCTCCTGTTTAGGGAAACAACAGGGAAGTCTAATGGCTCTGTCTGATCTCGGACCCAGCCTGGAACTGCAGAAGCAGGGAGCAAGTGTCAGTGTTGGTTTTTTGGCTGGAACCAGGCTCTGTGGCTGCCCCTGCAAGGGAGGCTGTGGGGAGAGTGGTCTGGTACAAGGACATGTCTGCAGGTCAAGAACTGCTTGTCTTCAAAGCCTGTTGCTGTTACAGCTTGGCTACTCAGTTTGAGTGGATTCTGCTGTCCAGCTGAACTTCCCTACTTCTGGCTTCCAAGTCTGTGGCCTTGCATTGCTTCCCTCTGAGCTGCAGGGAGAGCATGTCCTGGAAAAAGCAGGAGGGCTTGGCCTAGTCCCCAAGGGCCCTGGTAGAGTGGGAAGCTGAGCTGTTCTGCTGCTCTAACAAGTTAGCTATTTAAACAAGAATAAGAGAGTAAGCTGCTGCTGGGCAGGGCAGGGAACCTTTGAAAACTGCAGAACCTTCAACTGATGGTCACCTAATCTCCTTCTAGGAGAGTACGGACTTGCAGCCTGGGAGTGACCAAGATGGACAACTGGACTTCTCGGTGGAGAAGCAAGACTTCAACTTCTGAAGCTGAAGCACTACAGAGCACTGAGCTAATGGTGGAGGTGGCTGGTAGGAGCTTAGATCTCCAGACCAAGAGAAGCATAGATGTTAAGTCTCTTTTTACTTTTGAAGTTTATAAATAAATAACACTTGGGGTTTGTAAGTCTTGGTTTTTATTTTTTTTCAAATAAGCTGGTGTTCTAAATGATAGAATTTGTCCTCTTCCCTGTAATGCCTGGAGCTGGAGCCCTGCAGGAAGTATATTGTGTATGTCCTCTGGACTAAGAGTAGGGGCAGATACTTTCCCTAACTACCTGATTCAGACTAAGCTGCTGAAGAATAGGTGGTCACCATTCAATTCATCTGTGTGTTAATGCTGGTCATGAAACTTCTAGGCTTGGAGTATCTGAAACATAGCTTTCAAAAAACTATTCAGGAGCTGGCTCAGCCTTCTGTTGGAGGTGAAAACACCTCTCTCCTAAAAGGAAATCCTTTCAGCATGAGGAAGAAAAGCCAGGAGAAGCTGGATAGCTCTCATACAATCCATGTAGTGCTTCCTGCTTCTAGCTGGGCCTAGACAAAGAATCTGCTGACTAAACATTGCTCCTGATGGAAACAGGGACATGTTGGAGGCAGCTATTGGAAGGGGAACTAATTTTCCTCCCATCTCAGCCTCACAGATGCTCTGCTAATTTAACTCCATTGATCTGGCTGCCTAAAGCTGCCCATTATGACCAAGGGACCAGTATTTCAGGTTTTCATTAAGTTTATTGCCTCTTGCTGAGAAAAGTCTTTGGTCTGCCCCTCTCCCTGCAGCATAAGTTTCAAACACAGAGGGAGTCTGAAGGGCTTCCCTGGGGCTCTGTGGTCCAGTCCCTGGCTGGAGCCAGGCTGCAGGTTGAGGTTTTGCCAAGCTCTGCTCTCCCTAGTCCTGCAGCTGGGGCTACAGGAGCCTGCAGCTCTGCTGTCAGGCTTGTGCAGTGTAGAACAAGCTCTTGGATGTGGCTATTCAAGTGCCACTTTGTCCTCAGAGCTGCTGCTGGGGTGTGGAGGGCAAAGCTTCCAGCACTGGTGCTTGCCCTCAGCAACTGCTTAGCACCATCCTGAGCAGTGTTGGGTGCCTCTTAGAGCCACAGTGATATGTGGGGTAGCAGTTTGTGCCCCCCCCCTTGCTGTCCTGGCTTTTATTCCTTAGTCTCAGCAGCTTCCAGCTGCAATGGACCCTGGGTGCTTAGGGAGGGTGTGACAGTTGAGCTAATCTAAAACTGATACTAACCTGCTTCTTGGGAGAAGCAGTTCTGGGCTGAATTTCTTCTTAGCAGGTAGTAAGCTTCCTAGAAAGACTTGCATAGTAAAGGCTGGTCCTTCCTGTAAGGAGGTACATAGGCCTCACTAGAGGTGCCAGGGCTGCTATTTCATAGTTAATATTATAGCAGTGGAGCTGCTGATTGCAAAGTATCCCTGTTTTTATGGTTTGGGATTCAAGAAATAAACTTAAAAGCAGGATAAAGCAATGCCTGAATGTGTAACTGAAAGGATTGCCTGTGAAAATCCTGTGCTTGTGCAAGGGGTTAATGTAGAAGCCCCCAGCTCCAGGCCGGGCGCCTTCCTGCCGCACGGGTGCTGACAGTGCATTGGGTAGTGCTCGGATTTCACCAGGTACAAAGGATCTGGGGCAGGTGCTTCCTCAGTGTAAATGGAGCTGCAGGCTGGAGCTGGGCTCTGCGGGACCACACTGGCTTTGGAGCAGGGTCCAGTGTGGGGTTTTGCCCTGTGCTTAAGGCAGGGGGAAAAGGAAGGTGGAACAGGGAGCCAGGACTTTCTCCTAGCAGTGCTGGGGCAGCAGCACTGGTATTTGCTGATGCTCTGTTGACTTGCAGCATGCTAGAAAGAGCCGAGCTACAACTTTTCTGGCTTACACAGGGGTGCTGGAGAGGTGAGCCAGGGAAAGTCGGTTCTAGGTGGTGCTTTGCAGAGCCCTGAGAGCACTGCTGATTGCTTGACCATCCAGTACTCAAGCTGCCATCAGATGGAGCCCCTGAAGCCTGGAGAATACTGGTGACAAAACGCCTTGGTTGGCCTGGGAGCTACCCGGGGGTGTCTGCTCACCTCCCTTGTGGGGGCTGCTCTCCTCTAATTGCTGCTGGGCACAGGCAAGAGCCAATGTGGTGATACTCCTCTTGGTGCTCTGCTCCAGAGGGTGGGAGTTGCCATCTTCCCCCCATGTCCTTCCTCTTCCTGGCTGCATCCTGAGCATGGAGACGCGGGATGACCTGGGGAGCTGCTTGGTGGTGGCTCCACTAAGGAGGGAAAGTTGTTGGTGCGGATTAAGAGTAGCTCAATTCTGCCTTCTTGGAGAAGCCCCTGCCATGTTCATCGTCCTCGAGTGTCTGCACCTTGCTGTGCCACAGGAGGGGCAGACTGTGCTGACTCAGAACATTGAAACACACCCATAAGCATTTTTTTTTTTCCTTTGGATTAAAGCCCCCAGGGTGGCTTGTTTGGTCACAATTAGGACTTTATTAAGTAAAGGGCTGTGTCAAGGGGACAAGGGGTCTTCAAAAGTACCTTTGCTCCTAACTCTTGGGTTCCTGCTGCCCCAGGAACCCCCAACAACCTCCAAGGGGCCACAGAAATCAGGGATATGGGCTCTGAATTGGGAGTGGTGCTGGGGGGACTCTGACAGGTTGTTGTTGGGCTCCTCCACCCTGATCACGCTGGAAAAGCGAGAGCCTGACGTGCTCTGTCCCTGCGGGGCACCCTGGGCCACCATTTCCCCTGTACCTGCTCTGTGTGGTTCCCGTGTCCTTTCTTTCTCGCCTCTCTGTCACTGCATTTTCCCCCCATGCCATTCCTGCCATTCCCATGTCACCCTCATGTCCCCTCAGTCACCCCATGCCATCTCTGTGTCGCTCCCATGTCATTCCTCTCTCACCTCCATGTCACTGCAATGTCACCCCATGCCACCCTCATGTCACCCTCCCATGTCACTCTCTGGACCTCTCTATGCCACTGTCTGCATTCCCCTCCTCACCCCCTTACCCCTCCACTCTCCCTGCACCCTGCAGGTCCCCACGTCACTCCATTGTCCCCCTATGTCACCCCGCTGTCACCCCGCGCCCACCCCGCCACCGGGGGCGCTGCCCCCTGCGCCCTCCCCATCATGGCGGCGGCGCCACGCTGCGCGTTGACGTATGACGCACGACGTGCTGACGCGCCGCCGTGCACCGCCCCCTGCCGCG
>VZSV01000059.1:3465108-3510609 GCA_013398735.1 Nothocercus julius | reverse complement strand
CGGCGGGCGCCGCGAGGGGGCGAGGCCGCCGCCACCCGCGCGAACTTTCCCGGGCCGCCCCGGCGCACACGCACCAATATATAAATAAATGTATATAATATATAGTGTACATGCAGCCCCCGCTGCCCCCGCTCTGCTGCCCGCGCGGCCGGTGCCGCCTCCCCGCAGGCCCTCCCGCTTCCCGACCGGGCTCTGTCAGCGCCGCCCGCCGCCTCCTTGTTTCCTTCCTTTTTTTTTTTTTTTTTTTTTTTTTTTTTTTTTTTTTTACACCCTTTTCCCTCCTTTTTTCAGCCAAATCCCTCAGCTGCCGTGTCCCGAAGCAGGAAGCTTCGGAAGGGGCTCGCCCTGCCTCCCTGCATCCGTGCAGACGGGCCCGCTGGTGCTGTGGGCTCTTGGTGACACCGGGAGCGCTGCCCCACGGGGCCCTTTCTGATGCTGCTGCCCCAATTCTTGATACCCCTGGCCTGGTCTGGGCAACAGGTGCCACGTCAAAGGTGTCCACGGTGCCACTGGTGGGTCCCCAGTGCCGCCCTGGGCGCCTTGGTGAGGAATGAGAAAATAATGGGGAGAGGAGCAGGTAACGTGGGCGGCCGGGGCTGCTGCCCCCAAATCCTGCTTGTTTTTCCATTGTTTTTACTGGGTTCTGCACCGGTTTTACTGCGGGAGGCTGAAGTTGGTGTGGGGGAAAGGCGAAGCTGGCGGCACTGATGTGAGAAGGTTAAAGAGGGGTTTGGGGGCGGATGGTCGGTGCCAAATTGCAATTTTGTGCTGCTCTGGGTTAAGCCTCAAAGCAATTGTTAACGTAACTTATTTTTATGCCACTCAATTAATGGAAATGTTGCAAGATAAGTAACTTGTGCCGTGCCTAGGGCCCTCCTCCTGAACACAAGGATATTCTTTAATGTTGGGTTTGATTCTTAAAGAATAAACGCTGTCTCAAAATGCTTTTTTTACTTTTAGTGTGCACTGTTCTTCCCTCTTAGCTGGGAACATTTTGCATGTTTACAGGAATAGAGCGAAGGGTTAGTTTGTTGAACAACTGGGTGGATTTTTTTTGCTCATATCTTTCCTCCCCCCTGCCCCAAACCATACTGAAGAAATCTCCAGCTTGCTCAATCATATCTTCTGTTTTTGTAAGCCTGCAACCTGGGTGGCGTGCCAAAAATTGCAGTGTTTAATCAAAAAATAAATTGCTCTGGGAGAGGTTTAGCTTTGGTATTGCCAGGAAGGGCTGTGCTCCTCGCCCTTCTGGAAACTCGCTTCTCAACTTACCTGCTTCAGACGGCCGAGGCGAGTGTGGCTTTTTGTTCCGTGCTCCGTGATGGTGTTGGGAGATGGATTGAACGGAGATGCGGAGCTGCTTCTGTTACTGTTTGCTACCTGCCTTGTGCTTCCTGCGATTATCGGTCGTTTCTGTTCTCCACTGATGTGAATATCTGTAAATGCCACTTGGTTTGAAGGTGCCTGTGAGGGTTACTTTGCAGATGAGAAGTGAACAGTGGTAGCACCTTTTGTGCTTTCTTAAAGATGTTTCTTGTACGCTAGGAAGGTGTTTGTATTAGCATCATGTGGGATTATTTTATTAATGTGAATACGGATAAAAGTTCTGACTCTCCTGACGTTAAGCAGGAGTGATCTTGTGGTGTGTGTGGCAAGTGTCAGGCCTCTCCTGATACAAGTGGTAGTGAAGGAAAATGGCAAACAATGCATCCTTCTTAAAAATGAGAAAGCTCAGCAAGAGCAAGTAAGTTGGACAACACATTTAAATGACTTTGTCTTCTCCGGATCTCAGACATGGTAACATCTTCTCATATTGGAGTTTCCCCAAAAGCCTGTGCAAAGTTCCTTGCATTTCCAGTGGAGTTTTTGCCACTGCCAGAGATGTAGGAGCCAAAGATGTTTATGGCCTTGCCTCCTGGAGCAATTGTAGGCAAATGTGAGGTAAAACTTCCTTTTGACTCTGTGGTCTCTTTCTCTCTGTACTGTCACCGGGGTAGTGTCATGATGACTGACATCTCAAGAAAAGTGATGGAAACAATAAACAATAATTTTAAGTCCCACAGGGCTTGTGAAGTCCATGGAGGATGTTCTGGATTGGGGAGGAACGTGATCCAAAGACCAAGGGTCCTTTGCAGAGCGTTTCCCCCCCACCTCTTTTTTGCTTCTTTTAACTGATGTGCTTTTGTCTAAAACCTTTTGTTTGCTGCTGCAGTCACTGTCCCCTGGGGAAGTTCCAAAGGGTTTGTCAACTCCAAGGCTTGCATCCTCCTTGCTCATGCTGTTATATCACCCAGAAGCATGGGGGGAAACTGCAATCTCATTGTGCCAGATACCAGGGCCGCTCCTCTTCCAGGTAGCCTGCAGATTAGGTGGCAGATAGAGTTGGAAAGATAGCGAAAAGGTGGGCGAAACATGGGATGATCTTTACCAAAAAAGGCACACTGATATTCTAACTTCATCAACACTGTTTTTTTCTGTTTCCATGCTTGTTTGGTTTTTCCCTTCCTGCAGTGTCTTAGCTGAGGTATTAAAATTTGGCTGGCTTCTAAGATCTGGGGAATTTAGAAGAGATCTGGAAGGAAAAAACATTTGCTTTAACTTTGTGGATCATCTCATAGATGGAGCAGGAGGAGGATTTTGTGTCTTAGGGTCAGGATGCAGGAATGTGAATAGATGGCTGTTCTGAGGGCTCATTGCAAAACCCTTTCTTTAGCAGAAAAGCATCAGTTGGTATAAATGGGCATAATGGAAGACTGCAAATAACCATCTCTAAGCATCTGCCTGAGCTGCAACTTGAATGTGTTCCTCATTAGCAGGCCAGGTCTGAGAAGCTGCTGTTTGTCATCGTTTCAGTTGCATCAGAGTGGTTTTCAGCGGGGCTTCCTTGCAAACTGCGTCACTGAAAAAATGTGTGTTTGGAGAAAAAAAAAAAAGCCCCCGAAAGTGAGTTTCTTGATCTGTGTTTTGATTCTTTTTAACCCATAGCAATGAAATTGGCCATTCCACGGCCCAGCTCTTAGCTGCCTTCGTGTAGCTGATTCTGCGGGTGCCTCCTCCGTGCTTGGGATATGAAGGGGATTGAGGGGGTGACCTCAGACAGACCGGGACAGCGGTGGCTGCAAGGGCTCAGTTCTTGCAGAATAGGCATCACAGCAGATCTTGTGGTGGCAGGACCTGAGTGAGAGTCCCCTTAGTCATGAAGGGAAGGAAAATTCAGTGTTTATTCTTATGGTGGAACGAGCAACTGCATGCCGGAGCTGGAAGTTTGTATGAAATAAGCGGCAGAATTGGAGGTGGTTGCTGGTGACGGGTTTGATTTCTGCAGCAAAGGTTTGGGCGCTTGGTGGTGACACAGAAAGGGAAAGAGGACGTAAGGGCTCAGCGAGGTGTCCCAAACCCTTAACCCTGCCCTTGCTTTGCTGCCCTTTGCAGACGAGGCTTCCTCGCGCTCTTCTGTGCTCAACCGCTTCGGAACGTCTCAATGAGCGGCGCTTAGTCCCTCTGCAGACAGTCATTTGTAATTGAAAGAAACATAGCAAATACAGTGACTTCAAGTATGGAATAAAATACTGCATTACTTCAAAAGCAATACACTTAGGGTTGTTAAAAGGGCAAATTTTAAAAGCGTGTCACATGTTAGTATGTTTGGCTTTCCTTTCATGACTAATGTAGTATTGATCGATGCAGCAGTTAACTGGCTGATCAATAGCAATGCAAATATTGGTGACCTAGATGGTTTTATGTCCTATTTTCAGAAACAATGAGTGTCTGTGGAGAGATGTCTCTAGCAAAAGTCAAAATACTTCCTAGGCTGTCTGTGGCTTTACGTTCTTCTGTTAGAAAGATGACTGGCAACAGACCAGCGTAGTCCTGACACTCGGGGTGACACAGGAGGATGGAGGCAGAGATGGCCGACTGCTCGGCCAGCCCGTGCCAGCATGAAGAACTTAGAATTGGGCTGGTTTTGTGGAGCGGAGGGGATGGTGGGAAGCAGCAACTTCTCATTTCGCCTGGTGAGCTGGGAGTATGTTGAAATCGCTTGCTGTTTTCTTGTCGGAAGAATGTTCTTTACTCCCCGTGATCTGGGAATGAGTTGCCTGGCGCTGCTGTGGTCGCCGCTCTGGCCCAGACCTCAGGTTGAAGCTGCTTCTTTCCTGTGTGGCCTTGAGCAAGTCGCTCGGTGCTTCCCTTGCCTCTGGGTGCTGTGAAGCGCTCACGCTTTTTGTAAGGTAAATTCGTGGCTCCTCCGAGGCCCTTGGATAGGGATGGCAAGAGGTTTGGGACATATAACTAGGGAGGCTTAAAAAAATAAAGCAGAAGTTTTGCTTTCATGGCAGAAGGCTAGAGAGCAACCTTTCCAGCGGGCAGGCTTGCGTCCTTGTGCTGCCAGGGTGGGAGTGCAGAGAGCGGCCGCTTCCCCCGGGCAGGCTGGTGGGCAGCGAGGCTCCTTTCTTGTTTCTCCCAGTAAGGCCGGACCGTGCCAGGACCATTGTCCTGCTGGAAGTAAATTCACTCTCCAGAAGGGGTTTGCTTGAATATTCCCCTCAGGCAGGGAGAGTAGAAACAATAACTACTTTATTCTGAACTCGCAACTTTCTTTTTTCTGCCTGAATGTCATCCTGGTGCAAAGAAATGCAATTTGGGATGTGACTGTGCAACTATTTAACCATTACTTCCTTTTTTACTTCCCTGTTGCCCATATTTTCTCATCTATTTCTCTACATGTTTTTTATCATATTTATAAAATTTTGTAGCATCTTACTCATTGTGCTGGGAAGTTAAACATTAATTCAGTGGTAACGTGACAGTGTTTTCTATTTCCTAGTGCAGAAGTCAGTTTGAGGTTGTGACGTTATGTAGCCGAGCAGTCGACCTCTTCCTGACAGCAGCTAAGAAGCTGCTAAAACTGCCATTGCAGATAAATAAAACAAGACCAGCAATTTCTGCAGCCTGCTGAAGGTAGGGGGTGGTGGGTGGTAGAGTGAGGACATCCATCCATATGTCACCTAAGTGTTTATGGTTGCAGTGTGTGTTTTGGCGGCTGGCTTGGATTGCTGCCCAAATTTAAGCTAGTCCAGTTGACATACTTTGAGGTGGATTAATCTGGTTAGATTACTTGCTGCTATTTATGGTTCTAAACTTAAATACTCGCTTGACTGCCTTGTTGGTGTGGGCAGTGCTGGTTGAGGCAGTGTGGCAGGCAGATAAAGGGTCAGTTGAACGGATGTCGTAGCATGTTTGCATTGGAGCAGTCGGTATAAAATGTGAGGAGAGAGAGCATAGCCTAAAAGACACTGCTGTAATTCCCCCTCCCACCTACCCCCTGCCCACTAGGGATGACTCTTGGGATGTTCTTCTACAGCAATTCCTCTGGAAATGGTCAAAACATAGCTTTTTTTAAGGACCTAATTCTGAAATGTCGTTGAAAGCTTTTATCTCTATCAGTGCTTTGATTATTCACATTTAGGAACCGACAGCTTCATAATGATGGTTTAGTTTCCCAGAGTGGAAGAAGCTTGTGCTGCTGTCATTTGACTGAAAATTGCTTGTTCCTTTTATACCAGCAATCCAGAATTGGGATGTTATGTTGGCGCTTTTTGTTTCCTGTTTCTTTGCCATTAAGGTCTTAAATTTCGAGTTACTTGTTGACCACCACCACGATGGTTTTCCTACTGCAGATCTGTTTGGGCTTTAGGGTGTGTGGTTTGTAAAGGCCTCGAGTTTAGTCTGTGATGCTTCTGCTGTCACCCAGATGCCTCCTCCTGCCCTGCTGGTGGTAAGAACAGCACTGCAGTGGATGGACTTTAAGTGTTTTTACCTTGATATCAGCCAATCTTCTTTAGGATGTATATTGGAAAGGCTGAAGCTAAACTTGTAATTAGTTGATACTGAACACTCATGTTGCTGCTGGTGCTGCTGCATTGCTGGAAGGTTATGATGGTTCAGGTGCTTACAAATGAGTCCCTGCAGATATTGCTGCAATAATTTAAGATGCTTTTTCTTTGCTATTCTGTCCTCCTATTGCCAGAAATTATCACCTATCTTAAGAAAAGAGGCAGAAGAAAACCTGTGCTCCTGTTTTAGCTGCTCCAGTGTCTATCCAGCTTCTCAGTGTAAACCTGTTTTAACAATGTAAGCTAAGATGCTGGACAGGGAAGAGCTGAGATATGAGTACATGCTGTCTTCTCTTAGGGGACATTGACTGCAGGCAGAGAAATGGAAAAGTTAAGAGTAGTAGTTTCTTAACATAGCAAGCTTTGCTAGAGCTTATTTATCTGTAGATCGATTTATGAAAGATTTATGTAAGTATCAATGTAATAGAAGAAACCTGCATATATATTTGCTAAAGAGTCAGTAGTTCAGTAACAGGGTAAGATACTGCAGTGTTTCTAAACTTTGTTTCACATCTATTTGAATGGAAATTTGGTAATTTGTGAGCCGAGATCCCTGTGAATATTTTTCCCTGTTTTCTCTCTGTCATGCTTATGAGACCCTTAAAATGCAAAAAATGGGAATTGAGGGCAAAACAGGCTGAACGTTTTTGTTGCAAATATTCTCCCTCTGAAGTGGCGACTACCTTGAGAGCACCTGGGGTACGGGAGCTGGCTGGTAGACGTGACAATGCTCCGGCCGAGTTGGCAGCATCCGCCTGCATGCTGTTTTCCAGAGGATCTCTCCACAGGGCTGTAATGGCTCCATGCCTTCCCCTTCGGCAAGTCGTTTTTGTCAAGTTAAAGGCCAAAATTCAAACTGGCTTGTTGGCAAGGACACTAAGCACAGCGGGCAGAACCTGCCAAGGCTGCCCAATTCACAGAGTGGATGATACAGCTGGCCTGGCGCGGCTTGCTCGCCTGTCCTCCCCCTGAAAAACCCTCCTGCCTTTTTTATTTTTTATTTTTTTTGGAGGAATATTGATGCTATTATGCAGGCCAGCAGAATGCAACAGCAGCGTTTTAAATGGAAGGTTTGTTCCTCTGTTTGTGGGCAAAACAATCCGTTATTGTTTCGGAGTGAGGGGAAAATAATGGACAATCCCGGCGGTGGCCGCGCGTGTCCCTCCATCGCTCCCAGCTGCGGCCACCTCCGCTGCAGCCGCAAGGGAGCAGCTCCAAAGGGTTCCGCTCACAGGCCTACGTCTTGCCCCATTGTAGCCGTCAAAAATGACAAAATATCCTGTTGAATTAGGCATAAAAGCTTTCTATTTTATACATTAGTTCCCAATTCTCATTTAAAAAAGTACTGTAAAGCACAGTGCATTAACTTCAAGTATTAATGACTGCTAAAATACCTGAGGAATATTGTGTATTCCTGAATTTCCTTGCTAACGTTCAATTTCAGTTGTAAGTTGATGAGATCCATCTCTTTCTATTTTATTATTTGGAGTAAAATTGCATTTTTTGTGTGTGTGGGTGAATTAGGAGGAATAACACTTTCTTCGACCTTTTCATATGCCTGCATTTTAGTCTTCCCTAAAAATCTGCTTATTTCTTCTAATCATTAGACTAAAATAAAATGCATATGTTCTAACCAATTTAAAGTTTCCACCTCTTGTTAACTTCACAAGATAGCAAATTACATCTGCATGTGTTAATAGCACAGATTTGTTTTCCTTAAACTTCATAACTTTCAGGGCATTCTATTAAAAACTCTACAAGATGCTTTTCTCCTTTCAAGAAAGGTAAAGACTCATTTAAGATGAATGGCTTCTTATTTATTTTGAACTCAGGCAACTGTTAACATCAACCCAAACTCCTCTTTTTCTCATGGTCCTCTTTTTTCCTTTCTGAAACCTTGAACGTGGTCTCTCTTTCACCGCCAATGCAGACTGGCCATCACAGCAGAAAGTGCAGTCCCTGTGATTGATATTTTTGTATCTACACAAGACGTGTGACCCCCCCAAGGTTTCTTGGGAAGGAAACGTCTTTTGAAATGCATGCACTTCAGCACTTCAGTGAATAGCAAAAGCAACAAAAAAGACCAGATTGCACATAGAAGCCCAGTGAGGATAGGAGTAGTGCTGTTGCTCTCCATGAGCTCTCTGACCACGGAAGTGCAGAGTTTAGGACAGCAAACAATGCCCCTTTGCTTCATTCTGCAGTGATCGCTGTACTTTCAGTGAAGTTCTGTGCTTTGTTATTGCAGCTGCCTTTTAAAATTTTTTTACTTGTGTAGATGTTTTTATAAGCATGTGTTTTTTAGATTTTTTTTAAAAGCAGGGGTGTTAATATTCTGCAAGTGCAAGTCTAATCAATGGATAGCTCGTTGCTGAGCATGGCTTCCGGGATATTTTTAGCATTAAGTGAGAGAGAATCCATTAGGTTTGAAAACCTTAGTTCGGAGTTGCGTAGAATGTGAGCTAGTGATAATGAAGTTGTCTTGCAAAGAATACTTTGGTGAATTTCCCGAGTTCTCAGAATTATATTTACTTAGCATTATTAGATTGTATTAGAAAATCCAAGCAATATCTTTTGTGTCTCTTCCTTAAAAATGGCCGCAGACAGGTAGCTGTCAAGCTAAGTATTACAAGGGGCATGTTGACCTTTCGTGCATCTGTAAATAACCCGTTAAAGCAATATATCAGGAGGAACAGAAAAGAAAGGTGTTAAGGACAGACAAAAAAAAAAAAAAAAAAAAAAAAAAAAAAAAAAAGCCAGAAATGAGGCTTCTGTTATTTTCAGAGTTCTATGTATCCCATTTTCCTCTCCCGGCCATTTCTTCTGTGAACTGCATTTAAGCTGTGATCCGCTGATGCTTTTGAGATTGTTTTCAGTTAAAGATGATAATACTGCTGTTGGGAGTCCCTCCTTTAACAGATGAGGGCTAAAACGTGTGTGATGTGGTTAGGTGACGTTACTGAGCTAGCAGTGAAACTACTAGGTTAAAATCTCAGCCCCTGCACTCTTTCAGAGATCCCATGATTCACTGTAGCATTAAATTTGCTAATGCAAAAGCGCAGGTTATAGGAATAAATAAATACCTGCCTGTTTGCAAGACCAAATGCTATGTATTGTGCAATCATTGTTTACCTAAAATATTATATGCCATAGTTAACATGTCATAAAATGAGCACCTACATCTTGTATTCCTCCCTTCCAAGACTTTTAGGAAAGAATGTTTTCTTAATAGATATTTTACAAGGTGCGTTTATTAGATGCATCTCTTATAGCAGAATAAACCAGCTCAGGTGCAAGAGTCACTTGGCCAGACAGACATAAGCATATAACCTTTAAAATCTATTTAGAGTAATGTAATCAGTTCCAATACTCATGCTGTCAGCAGCTTTTTTGAGTAGTGCTTTTACCTGGTCTCATACAGGATGTAGGCAAACGAAAGCAGCATGCACTTTCTTGTGTTGTTTTCTTTAGTGTAAAATTAAATACCTTCTTAGGGTGGGAAAGATCTGGTCTGGTAACTGGATAAATAATACTTTCATATAACCCTAACTGCTTGGCTTGGACTTGCTGAGTTGCAAGTGATTTTGGGGTTTTGTTCAGTCACAAAAGTAATTTGACTTGTCTACAAATAGTGTTTTGCTAAACTTCAAGTGCAAGTAGCAAAATGCCCATCAGATGGAAATGTATAAAAACTTCCTTGGGAAAATGTGTTCTAAGTGGTCTGCAATTCAAGGCATTTCCTTCGCAGGATGCTTATCAAGTCTGCATGTGCTGCTTCCAAATGGAACTGCAGCACATGCGAGAGCTATTTTTGATCAAAGAAGGAATTAAAGCCCAATTGGAGTAGCGTCACTTAATCTTTTTTATCATCGCCTTAGGATGTGAGCACTACAAGTGCGTGGCGAGAGCGCAACCTTTACACGGCGGGAAGGAATCGGCTTCCTCTGCGGTGGCGGGATGACACCGGGAATGCAAACGGGATTGAAATGTAGTTGTTGCAAGACTGATGAGTAAATACACTAGAAGCCTTTGCATAAATTGGCTTCGCTTTGATAGTCTGTACAACCAAAATGTCCTGCTCGTTCCTGTGACGTTCCCGTACGGAGGCAGCTGTATCAGTCGGAGCAGCTGCCGGTGGTGAGGGCTGTCCTGCTCCCTGGTGCTTATGTAGAGCACGTATTTTTTATATAGCTACAATCAAAGGACCACGTAGTGCAGACATGTACGAGGACCCCGTGGTGGCTGCGAGCGCCGCCAAGGGCGATGGAATTAAGATGTTAAAAGCCTAGGAAAAGAGATTCAGTGAGTGTTTTGCTGGGATTTCTTCTAGGTTGGAGGGCTGCTGTTAATCAGTTTTCTAGGGTTTGGGTCATTTCGCAAATCAGTGGTAAAATCTGGCACGCTGAGCCTGTCTGCAGATTTTGGACGACTGCTGCCTTAGTCCACTGGCAGGCTGGTGAAGAAACTTAGGGGATGGATTTAAATTTGATCCTAAGAAAACTAAGCTAAAAAAAAATGACCATGTCTTTCATTTACCTCAAAATTTTGGAGTCTTCCTCTGATTTCAGTCAAATTGTACAAAAGCAGAGATGGTCATTACAGCGAGTCTGCAGGTTTCACAAAAGTCAGTGTTAATTAATCCTGTGTCTGGTTCATCAGTGCCACGTCCCTCCCGAGGGGCAGCGGGCTCCGGCCGAGGCCCAGGGAATTGCAAAGGCAGGGAAAACCTGGAAGGAGGGCAGAGGAGCCCCGCCCTAGGAAGGGGAGAGATGCTCTGTGTATAAATTGCAGCCCAAATCAATAGGCAAATCAAGCTTCATTAATTACATTTCTAATTGACCAGTTGGAGTGAAAAGGTGTTTTTTTTCCTCCATGAGTGTGCTTAGCAGTGTCCTCGGGCGCAGGCATCCAGATGTCTTTATTGAGCCCCTGTAATAACGATTTATGCGCTTTTGTGTTGACTTAGGGTTTTTGTTTTGCTTTTTAACCGAAATGAAATTGTGTGCTAATTCCTTGCACAGACATTCGTCTGCATCCTGCGCGCGTCGCTCGCAGCGTCAGCCACTGCCTCAACCTCCTGCTGATGCTTTTTAATTAAAAGAGCACTATCACTTCAAATTAATGCCACGTAGCTTATTTGAGTGAGGAGCGAACTGTTGTTTACAGGCGTTGCTCTTATGAAAATTGTTTATTAAATTTCGCCCTCTTTTGGTTCTATCTACTAATTTGTCATTATGCTGGGACCATATTAGGTTCCTGGCTGTGTGAGTTGTTGATGGCATGGGTGTAAGTAAAAGGCTTGGATTTAATATCTTGACTGTTTGATAAATAAGAATTACTTTATTTAAAAAAAAAAAAATCCCACAAACAGAGTATTATCATCCTCTCTTCGCAAATGCATTCCCTGGGTTGAAAATGCAGTGAAGAAATAGATCTTTCTGGGAGCTTCTGTGTCACGAACTGCAGTTCTGAATGTTTTTTTTTTTTTTTTGTAATGCTGTCCAGGGAGATGCTTAGGGCTCCACTATACTGAATTACCATGAGCTCAGTGATAGATCTAGTGCAAGTTAGTCCTGGTGAGACTTTTCTCATAACGCGGTTTGTTTTATCCAGAGTATTAGCCCTGCTAACCATCCATGTGAAATGTAATGGACTGAATCTATTTAGGCAATTTAAAATGGAAAGCAAACTTCGGCTTTGGCTGAGCAGACCATTCCCAGGCGCTGAGATTTTTAAGTATTAAATTTTAGACTTTGTGTTTATATAGCAGCTTGATATAAAGAGTATTTCCTTTAGGAGAACCTTCTTCATGTTTTATTGGTGTACGATCCGGCAACCTGAGTAAACGGTATTGAGTAATATGTCTAAATATGAAAGACACATATTGAGGCAGTGTAGCGGGAGGCTGACATTGTTACATTCGAGCTCAGTTTTACTTGTATAACACCTTCCTTTGAAGTATCTCGGAGCAGTAGTGGGATTATAATTTATTGATGTAATGGACACTGACATTTTGTACAAGGAAAATTGCAAACACGGTTGCAGACAAAATGATGAAAGTATAAATGTTGAGGAAATTGTAAATAACATCCTGGTCGGAATACTGCAGTCAGGTATTTCCATAGAATCCCAAGCTTTGCCACTGCAGAGGCACTGGGACTTAGAAATGGGGGGGTCTATGCCTGTATTGTTTGGAAATTGTTCTTAGAAAATTGTGGGAGGTTTCACTGGTGAAAAAGTGACTTTGCAAAGCAAGCTTTTATTTTGTCATTAAAAGAAAATCTTTGCTTAAACATTACATGGATGCCACACATTGTTTGTTTTCATTCTCATCTCTATTTTGCTCTTGTTAGCCTGTCATTAAAACATTTCCAGCATCTTTTGGCCGAGCGTTGAGTCAAGGATGTTTCTGGTCCTGCTCCCAAGAGGGCGGTTTTAGCCTTTTGCAGCCGTTGCAACGTGAATGTCCTTTAGTGGTCGGTGCGGCGGCAGTCGGGGCTGTTACTGGTTCTGGTCCAGAGGCTCTGTGATGCCCTCTTGTCATGTCCTACCACTCTTAGTCTGGAAACACATGTAAAATATTTAACATAGCGAGATGGGGCAAGATAAGGGCTGGAGCCGTTTGCTAGTGATATTAGTTATGCTTGAGCTTGCTGAAGTCACAAGTTGGTTGTTAGGGGAATAATACGGATAAATGTTTTATGGCTACAAAGGAAGCGGCTCGTGTCCATACGGGACCATCACGGGTCATGGTCTCTTTCCCTCCCTGCCTCACGGCTCAGCTGGGAATGTTGCCCGTGGGATCGGTGGGGATGCGGTGGGATCGTGCAGGAAAGGCTGCGCGTTTGCTCTAACCGGCCTGTCCTGCCACCCATCCCTGGTGACTGCCGGTAGCACAAGGCTGAATAAACAGACACTATTGATCAAATTTGAAGTCATTAACTTGGCAGTTTAAATAGATGCTGTCCTATATAATTAGAACAAGGGAGTAACACATAGGCTGATACGGCTTTATTTGGAATAAAAGGCTCCTTTTCATGAAATCTTGTTTGGTGCCATTCAGCCCTCCGAGATTTGTGCCTCTAGTGGGTCACACGAGAATTAGACATTTTGTTAAAACTACCAAAAGGGGAGAAGGCAGCTCTGCTTGTGGACGTGAGCAGTGACACTGATGCAGAGTGTGGAGCTGCTGAACTTTGAGCCTTTCTGGAAGTGGCGCTTGGAAGAAGAGGCTGCTGGCGCGTGGTTACTGGTTAACCACATCCAGCCAGGCCGTTTCTTGGTAGAGTTGGGCAGGAGTAACATTTACATTCCCTCCCTCTCCGAATGATCAGCGTTTCTTCCAGCTCTGAACCAGAACGCATTGGTCCGTTTGGCTCCTTTGCTGGGAAGCAAATGCCTGTTAGATCTGCCTCTTTATACTCAAGCACGACAAGCGACTCATTATTTTAAAAGCGCGGAGTTTCTTCCTAAGAGCCGCTTTAGTGCGATGCCCCTGCCAGCCTCCCGGGTGACTGCAGTGTTTTAGGTGCTATTTAACGTGGCCGTAAGATGCACGGTGTGTTTTCCTCCCCGCACGTTGGAGCCCTTGGGTATCTGTTGCTGGTGCTTCCGCGGGCTGGGACACCGGCAGGCGCCTCTCATGCGCACCAGCCAGGCAAGAACTGGTGGCACCGGCTTTGTCAGGTTCTTGCAGGCCCCATGGTGCTGTTAGGAGATTTACCATGTGTGCCACTAACGAATGGTAAAAATTTGGCTTCAGAGAGCTATTAGTATCTCCATAATTCCAGTCTTTGGAGCAAGCCCATTTTGAACCTGCTTTCTTCCTCCCGTCTCCGCTGCCACAGCTGCCGCGTCCCAGTGTCCCTGCCTGCTCCCGTGCCTGTCCCACCGCAGGAGCCAGCGTGGGGCCCAGCGCAGCCCCTGTCACTGCGCACCTGCTAACGCAAGGAACAGGCCGTGCTGCCTCTGGTGCTTCCCACCCTCTTTGCATTTGCAAGCGAGAAGAACTTAAGCAGAGAGTGCTGAACAAATGATATCAACACACAAGGAAAGGAAAGAGCAGTGTGTAACATCCTAGGCATGTGCTGAAAGGGATCGTAACAGACCGATTAATCAGGAAACAAAACCCGAAGGTTTCAGAGTTAACATTTTTCAGGAGTTAAGACACTATTCCGAAACAGCTGATGTATTTTATTCAAAATCAGAAGCGATGCCAGGAAGCTCAGCTGAGTGAACAAAACTTTTATTTCCTCTTCCTGGATTTAAACTTTGCACCTTAAGTTGGTAAAATCATTTTTGTTTCTGCAGCAAAGTTCAGTTATCCCTGTGAAACACTTCTGAAGTTTGAAACGGGATGTTTAGCAGTATCTTATATTTTAGCTTTTTTGCATGTGTCTCCTTGATGGTCTGGGACCCGATAGATTGCATACGAAGTGGTAGTGGATCAAACAGATGAGTGGATATGTTTGCCTGATGATGAGCTAATTCCTACGGCTCTGTCCAGGACACTGTCTTCATTCCAGTTGCCAAAAGGACCATCCTCTCCAGGACCGCAAGGGGTTTGGCCGTGCCCAGGCAAATAACCATGACCAAGCTGCCTTCAGGTGCAGCAAAGAAACGTGGAGAAAAGAAAGGAGGGTGCTTTATGGGAATAGTCTCTACTGTAATAAGCTCAGTATCAAGATGGGCTGAAACCCAGCAAAGAACTGAGGCTAAAACCTTTCACTGAACACTGTAGGTTTCCTGGAAATCCTTAAAAAGAGGAGTAGGATATTTTGTTCCATCTAGCCTGGGCAAATCTTATATTTTTTCCCTGCCAGACTCGAAGAGCACTTACCTCTTGATACTAAGGTCCAAGCTAGCATCAAAACTACCACTTATTACGGGCCACGAGGCTGCGACACTTCCATTCGACACTGTCTCAGTCGTGTTGATCCTTGTGCTCATTTTCCACGGGTTGAAAACGAGAGGCCACTGAGCGAGGGGAAGGAAGCGACACCCTGGAAGGAGCTCCAGCACGTTCTGCGTTTGGCTGTCCGTGCACTGAGTAGCCCAGAGCAAAGCGAACTCATCGCTCTAGGCTTTCCTGCACTGCTAACTCTTCATTGAATGTTGGCTTCAACATCCTAATTTTAAATCTGAGCTGACTCTTGAGCTCTTCTGGAAGTCCTGCTCCACCTCATCTGTTTGTTATCACGCTCACCACGAAAAGTCAGGAACAGCAGATCTGCAAATAAAGAAGGCAAAAGCCACAGGAGCATGAAAAAAATCCTTTGGCAAGGAGGCCCCAGCTTTGAAAGGCTTTGTAGGACAAGACTTGAGATTCTTTACGTTTCTATCCAAACATGCCAAAAAGCACTCAACATACTTTGGTTAAAATATGAACATGGAAAACAACTACATGCTCAAGAAATTACAAGTTTGTAGGGCATTTATTGCTGGGGGTGTATAGTTTTAAAGCACTGATAGGGTGCTGATGCCTTGATTAAAATGAATGCTTTACATTGGGGAGTGTAGAATGTGTCTCTTGAAAAGTCATCTAGCATCTGTTGGAATTTGTTGCAGTAACAGTTATTGAGGTTATATTAATGCTAGAAGGGTACTTGGTAAGTGTTATTCACTGCAGTAGGTTTCCAGGAGTTGCTTGTTACGGGGTTGTTAAAGAAATGCAAAAAATGCTTTAGTTTTAGAATAAAACAGCTTAAGGCCAGCCAGTGCACTGTTTCCTAAGGTTTGTTCTAGTATTTTAAGGGCCAATTGCCTAGTGTTTTATAGGCTAAAATCCTTTTTGCACGGAAATCTTCTATTGGAAATTCTTCATTCTAATGTTTTAGAGTGCATGAGGAAATGTGGGTTCTTCAATGTCCCATAAGGGTTTGTTTTATTAGCATTTCTAAAAACTGTTACTATGGCAAAAAATTGTTATTTCTTAACACACGTTTTTTTCCCCCCATTTTGGCAGCACTTATTTCAACCTCAGCAGCATCCTAGATCGATTCTCTTGCTTTCCTTGCTTCACTGTACAGCCTTGGTTCAGCATTGAGCTGAGCAACCCTGCTCTGTCCAGAATCAAACCTGTGCATTTAGTTTTAAGGCCCTTTTCCATGTGAATTGTTTAGCTAAAATTCTTCTACTGATACATTTAAACCCCTATGGGATTAACTAATAGTTTACATAGTTTACAACTTACACATGACTTAACGCCACTCATTTTTGAAATAACAATGTTCTTGCTTTTGAGCTCTCACAATCTACTTAACATTTGATGAAAACCAGGCATTAATTTTGTCCAGTTTATTAAAACAGACCAACTGGAAATTTTCATGCCCCTAAATTTAACTTTGTACCTTATTTGATTGCAGTAAGTATCAAAAAAATGAAATACTGGTTCTAGATGGAAAAAACAAGTCTCTGTTTTTAAACTGAGATTAAGAATATGTTAAATTGCATTTTTTTTTTCCTCCTTCAGATTAGTGTTTCACATTCGCACTGGTATTTTTTGAATGCTGGTATTACCTGTATATGAAGGACTGTAAATATCAAGCACTCTTTGGAGATGCAGCACGTACCTTTTAGGATGCCTGCCTTTTTGAGCAAAAGTTTTTAGAGCTTTTAGCATTTGACAGCATTTTAGTATTCCTATCGATATGTGGCCTTGCTGCTTGCAGCCAAACTCTGTCAAGATTTTCAATCCTGAGGTTTCTGCTTTCACTGGCTTTACATGTTCTGTAGGAACAAGAAGGTTGGATTTTTTTTGTTCTGCTTTCTGTGAAACAAGATACTTTTGAGGAGGCCCAAGTACACGTGAAAAAGGACAGAGGTGGGAGGGCAGGCGTGTGCTCCTTAGTTTTGATGTTTTGCCTTTTATACTTTTTCCTTGTTAATAAAGCAGGAGAGGGCGGCTGCGCAGATTCCCAGTGGACTTTCCCTAAGGAATGACCATCCTCTTGTAAGGCCTCCAAAGTTCATCAGTTGGGTGGTGTTTTATGGAAAAACAGCTGCTGTTGGTACCTACATGTACTCCAGTAACTTGAGTCTTAAAAGCTGGTTATAAGAAAATACGTTTGTCGTAGTTAGATGGATGAAATAGAGCACAGAGAATACCTGAGAAGAAAAAGAATTGAAATTTGTATGATTTGTAGTGAGCATAAAGTTTATTTGGAAAGCCGTTTATGGAGTGAGTTAGTAACCAAATGGGCAGCTGCATGCAAGGTTCCTTATAAGCTTCCTTTTTGATAAGGAAAACAAGTGTTTACCACTTTATACATATAACTCAGGAAAACAGAGATCAGGGATGTATTAAATGAAAAGCACTTAAATTGAAAGCCAACTTAGTGGAAGGCTTTTCTGCTCATTAGCGCTTCAAGGGGAGCGTGAAGCGTTTGGAGCTTAACTTCTGCCTGCGTAGTAGTGAAAACGAGCACAGTTTTGTGTCTGCAGGTAGAGGATTGGGGATTTTTTTTTATTTATTTCCATTTGATTAGTAAGTCACTGTTGTTCTTCCATTGTTTGCAGAGAAACCAAGCTGTATGGCTGAGGGCTTCACGATGTAACTAGAAAGCACCTTTTGTTTCCAGGAAGCCAGGGAACGTGGTAGGAGCACGAGCAGAGCTGAGGTTCGGAGTTTGCTGCCCAGCTGTACCTGGGTGCAAGGTGGGCTTGAGTGCAGCCCTACCTCATGCTGACATTTCCATAGGTTTGGAAAAGGTGCTTTGAAAACTCCCAAGTGCTAAAAGTGCAAAAGATTTTTGGCAATCTTAGCAAAATTCAGTTTGGAATCTAAGTTATGAGCACATGTGGGTGGAGGAACATGTTTTTCATGCTTTAGGAATTTTTTTCCAGATGCTTTTTCAGTGCTTGGGCAACTTTAAGAGCTAAGTATTAAGATTTCAACAAGGATTTATTCTGCAGTTTTTATGTAATTTAAAGAAAATTATGCTACATAGTTTCATGGCATGTTTTTAACTTTACAACGATGATCTCACACTGCGCCTGTCGGGCTCTCTTTCAAAATGTGAGCACAAGGATGTGCAAACCACTCAGAGAAGCCTATCCTGATAAACGCTCGAAAACACAAATTATTGGGTGCAAGTGTGTATAGCCTAATGGCTGAAAATACAAAATAGGTAAGGGAAGAAATCCAGAACTGCGTTGATCCCAGTAATGAAAACTTGTATAACAATGTTTGGAGTAACGGTAAAATTCTGTTTTGTATCTGCGGTAGGAATTTTGTCTTTGAAATTGTTTTGTTTAGCTGTCAACCATGAGATTGAGATTGCACTGGGAATAGATGAGTATCCTCTGTGGCTTTCATAAATTTTGAGCTCTTTCCCAATATTTCTGTTTCTTCTTAGATAGTGTACATAGAAGCTGACCAGGATAGCTGAAGGTTGTGGGTAACCTGTGTTTTCAGAGAGCTGGGTTATGATTTGGGGATGCAAAGCAAAAACTTGAGGGATTTTGGTAAAGCTCTTTCTACAAAATAATTTATTCCATTTGGTTGTGGCTCTGGTAGATATGTTGGTAGGACAGGAAAACAGAGTTTTAAAAACGGTATGGTGGCGATATGACTTTATATTCTGTTAATATTTTTTTCTGGTAAAATTGTGCAATAGATGCAGCTTTTTTTTTTTACAGGTGGCTGTCTTTCCAAAAGGGTGCCATAAAACACAGATAGTGTTAACTACTTTGGCTCTTGAATTCCTGTTCTTGAAGAATGCGTTTCTCCTTCCATGGCGCTGGGAGATGGTCTGCAAGGAAGAAGATCCAAGCACGTGAGGAGGCCATAGCAGGGCTCTTTCCTTGGAGGCAGTGGATGCTTGGCCAGTTCTTGTCTCACTAGTGCCCCAGTGTCCCTTGTTACAATGCAAGAGGTAGGACTGAATGAAACATTTAATCTGGGAGGTTGTCTTCATATCAAATATTTGTTATGAGTGAGTAGAGGAAGAATAAGATTGAGAAAAGTCGGTATGAAGGGTAATGGGTATGCTTATTTCCCATTGCCTGCCTTCCTCTCTTTCTGTCATCAGCATTAATTCAGCATCCTATTGATCTCCCTGTTTTTTCATCCCTGCAAAGTTCTTCAGCTACATCCATAACTCTTAGCGTTACTCCAAGCTTTATATCTCAGTCAGGTCCTTCTAAAATCTGCTTTACTTGTCCTCTGTGGCATGTAGTCCCAGTTGATGATTTACCTTAATGCAGCCTAAATCAGTCCTTGCTTGCGCTCATAAATAAACTGAGCAGCTTGGTCGGTGCCCAAGGAGATTTTTCAGTTTGAGCAGTCTTCAGATATCCTGGAGATGAAAACATTCCCTTTTGTCAACGTGATGTTAGTCCACGCTATGAGAACTCCATCTTAAGCATGATGATTTTTTGCTTAGGTAGGACTACATTTTTATCCTTGGTTAGGTAGAATCTTTAATGACATGTTAATGGGCTAATAAAAATGAGTTTTTCTGGGTGTGTGGTTTTTGAAGATCTCTTCAAAGTTGTCTAGTGTTTGCAAGTGCCTCTATGCAGCCAAGTTCCAGCCCACAAGAAAGCAAGCCTTGAAAAGAGGCTTTGATTTTTGCACTGCAGCCTACACAGAAGGGCCGCAAAAAGGCTTCATGTGTCAAATCTAGCAACTCTTTGAGAATTGAGGGATTTTTTTTTTTTTTTAATGAAGTATTGCTTTAATCTTGTAGTCAAGTTCGGTTTTAGCCTGAGTTCAGGCAGAGTCTTCAAATGTCAGGGTATGATGTAGGCTGCCCCTGAAGGCTGGGGAGGTCGGGGATTTTTGTGGGCTCATATGTCAGGCTGCAAATCTTGTTGGCGCTGCGATGCTGAGATTATTAACAAAGGACACTCAGATGTACATGTCTGTGTATACACATTTATGAAATTAGTTGCATACAGCTAAGTTGCTTTATTTGGTAAATTTAATATAAGAGTTTAGTTATGGCTGTCTTTTTTTTTTTTTTTTTTTTTTTTTTTTTTTTTTTTTTTTTTTGCAAATGGTAAGCGCTGCAGTGGTTTGGATTTGCTTGCTTAAAAGTTAAAGCCGTCAGCAAATTTATGCATTTCAAGGTCTGAAGCAGACAGTCAGAGAAAGACCAAAACTATTCTTAAACAAAAAAAGGGACTAGAATAGAAACCTTGGATTTTGTGGTGACAATTTAAACTTCAATTTGTGAATAAAAGGGTGTATTTTAGTGCAGAGATGTGGTTAGCTGCAGAGAGACTGTGTTTTTACACACTCGGTGCTTTTAGCCGTCTTTCCTTTTCCATTAAACTCTCTTGCACGCTATCAAGCATCCATGATTGTTGGCCTTAAGAAAACAAAACACTTAAAAACTTCATGAGTTGCCTAGTAGTAGAAATAAAAACAGAGGTTTATCTGCACTAAAGCCTCATGCGGGATTATGTGCAGAGCAGAGGAACCATGCCCTGAATCACTGCTAACGGCTGCTCAGATTGGGTGGCTTGTGGCATTCCGAATATTTTCCGCAGAAAATACTCGGAGCCGATTTGGATGAGAAGTGGTTTCCCAGAACACATCCAGCAACATTTTTCATTGAGGGCCACAGGACTTTGGGGCTTAGGAGCAGCACGTAGGAGACAGCCGGTGTTTGCCTGGTTGGGCTGGGAGGGTGTTTTACACTTGGAACGTGCTGTTTTGCTCTGCAGCCTTCTGAAAACTGTTTTTCCAAATGGTCAAATTTTTGCTTTGAAAAACAGCCGATAAAACGGTGCGCACGGGAGGCCCTTGTGATATATCAGAGGCAGAACAAGCCCAACTCCTAGCAAGGTTGCTGGGTTTACAGGTCTAGGCCAGGGAGGCTTCGAAGCACCTTCGGAAACTTCTCCCTAACGGGGATGCATCAAATTTGACCTGCCTTGCAGCTATTTCACTTTTAAATGGTGTGCACGAGCTTCGCTTTCGTTATGCCAATTATTTTTTATCAAGACCTTTATTCTCCTCTTGTCCCAAGGAAGCTTTCATTGTTGTCACTTCTTGCTTTTATCTTCAAACCAACCAACCCACGATGCTTTTAATGCTTATGATAAATTTATGGTACCTATCTCTCTGATTAAAGACGGTCCACACAGATGTAAATATTAAGTAAAGCCCTTTCTACGTCATCAGCCTGCTAGCTTGTGTTTACCTTCTGCCAGAAAGGTAAAACAAATACATCCTGGAATCCAGCAGCATATTTGTACAAGCACAAATGATTAACCTGGAGTCGCAGAAAGAAAGGCCAAGGATGGCTGAGAGGTGTATTTGCCAGCAGCTTCCTGCATGACCTTCCCTCTTTCCGAAGGGACATGGGGATATGCTGCTGTTTTCTTTTACTCAAAATCAAGGGCTAAATTGAAAGCTCAGTATCCCATTCCTACCCGGTATTTTCCACGCTGTTCCTGTATTTTCTTCCGTGCCCCGAAACACAGCTATTTTATGCAGTGCTGTTTGGAAACGTCTGTAGTGACTTAGCACTGTGCCGCAGGGTGGGATGTGCTATGGGATAACGTGCATGGAGATGTTGGAGATGGAGGGACAGCGACTGCAGAACCGTCTCACGGATCAGCAGCCGCCTTCAAGCGTGGACAGCTCGGGAGGGGGAACCTGCCCACAAGGACTTGACTTTGCAGCCTGGCTCCGTTTCCGCAAGGGTGTCTGAAATGGTTCCTTGTCCGGGCTGCCTTCCCAGGCCTCCTATTGGGAAAATTTGGGGTTTGCTGCAGCGACAGTCACTCAGTGCTGAAGCAGCCGCTCAGTGCTTTCCGTAATCCGCCTGCCCGTCGCCTGCTCCAGCAGCGGCTGCAGATGATTCACGGCTGCTTTGGGAGCCGGGTGGACAACTGGGGTCTGGCACAGGATCCACTTGACTGACTCAACTGACGTCTGCGCTGAAGACGTCCCTGGGGTGGATACTGACAGTGTGGAAGGCTTCGTCTTTTGCCTCCTGCCAAAAACGCTCTTGCACTGGGCTTTACCCCAGCTGCCTAATTTGGCCTTTGAATTATCTCAGTAATGTCAGATACTTTAAAAATACAAATAATAATAATAAAAAAAAATTCCCATCCCATTATAAATATTATAATCTAGATGTAAAGGCATTGTTTCGGCAGTGCTTGGGATGGGAGGCATCTGCCATATTAAAAGAAATTCCTTAGTGCTGCACAGCGATTCACAGCGCGTATAAACAAATACCCGGTCAAGCTGGAACAGGTCGGCTGCCTTTCAGGAGGCGGAATATAAATGGCCCAGCTTGGTGAATTAGCAGCTTTTGCAGGTTTACAACAAATGCACTGAGATTTCTCCTGCTGCCAAGTCATAAGCATTACCCCAAAAAAAAAACCAAGCCCAAACCCCCAAAACCCCTGGATTGGACAAAAACAGCTTGGCGCAGGGTCTGCCTGACTGCATATCCGATGCCATTAGAAACTTTGGAAGCCCTTGTTGCTAAACTGGGCTGAATTCCGAGGGTTCAGGTCCATGGGAGCAGCGATCGCTTGGCACTTGCAGTCCCACAAAGTCCCCTCAGAGGCTTCATTTAAGAAGAAAACCTGGCGTCAATCCTGCTTTGCAGAGCGGACTGTCTGCCCTGTCCCCATGTTGTTTCCTATCTAAGGCTCCCGTCGCTGACCTTCGTCACCTCTTTCTTTACTGGAATTCAGAAATCCATGGGTTTCAAGCCCTTAAAAATTATTTTTTGGGTTTGGCAGGTTTAATATGCAGGTAGAGGAGCAAAGGCAACGGTCTGTCTCGAGCAGCCCGATTCTAAATCTCTCTCCGGAAAGTTTCTTTCTGCTACTGGCTGTTGTGTCAATATTTTTCTTACTTGGAAGAATAATAATTTTTGCAACTGAAAATTGAGGGTTTCACAGGCTGCAATTGGAGAATTGGCAACTGTACACCTTTATAGTAGACCAAAAGCTATTGGCAAAGGGAAAAGAATTAAATGAAGAATATAATTTTTCAGCAATAAATGTAAAATCTTAGGCTGCTGGTGAGCTCCAGAAAGCACACCTGAAATGCAGAAAAAATGTAATATTTACAAAGTTGGACTATACGCAGATAGTTCACATTTGGGTGGAATAGTTTTCCAGCTCAATAATGTTTTAGTATTTGAGATGGGAAATGGCATCAATTATTTTAATTATTATTTTTTTTAAGAAAAAGCCCTCTGCTAACAAACCTTAAAATTAATTTTAACTAGTATCAAAGCATTCAAATTCTGATTTTACTTGTATTCTGTGTTTTCCTGGCATTTTTTTTTTCTTTAAATCACTTTCAACTATAAGCAAAAATTAAACATTGCTCCGTTATGCTTCCATGGAGGAGCTGGCCGTGATTTTGTAATCCTATTTTAGTTCAAATGCAATTGCCATGGCCCCGCAGATTTTTCATTTTCGGCCAGCCATTAAAACGGTGCAAGAGAAGCTTTCTCCGATTATGCAGTTTGCCAGCAAAAGAAATGAGGACTTTTTAATCCCTTCTAAAAATAGTTTCCTGTTGCAGCTCCTTCAATTATTACTAAAACAAAAGATTAAAAAAAAAACTTTTTTTTTTTTTTTTCCTCTCCAAACATCTGGGTTAAGCAAGAGCCCCCTTTGGTCTGTTTGCTTGCCTGGGGTGTAGGCTGGTTTTTATTCTGTGAGCTATTTTAGAAGGTGGGAGCGTCGCTGCAGAGCTGAGCAGCTGAATTCTAGTAGATGTGTAAAAATGAGTTTTTTTTCTCCCTCGTGTTTCTGCTACTATTTGTTTCTGTTACTACTATTTTTTTTTTCCTACTACTGCTTTTGCTACTATTTCTTCCCTTGGTCTAATCCAGAGTTCGTGCCCATGTGTAAATACCCCTAGAGAGGCTGAGCAAAAATTTGCTAGGTACCAGGCGAGATGGAGATGAGCTGTGTGACATGTGAAATGTCCTTTTCAATATTTTTTTAAGCATTCATTCTTGTGCTGAGAGATCCGAGCTTGTTGGGGAAGAAAAAAAAACCCTACTACCTTGAAAATAGGTATTTCTTTTATAGTTATATTCCTGTCTTGGATGCCAGTTTTAGATAACTTAGAGCTCTTATATTTTAGAGCTGTTATTTTTCCTGGCCTGTTCTAGGGGTTTAATGGATGCTGAACAACGTGAATTGCTGAGATTGTTCTGAGCAGCCCTTATTGAAAAGCAAACTCAGGCTTGCAGCTTGTAATAGACTTAATAGAAATGGAGATTGATGTGAGTTTCCTGATCTAGTTTTTGCTTAAACTATAGGGCTGTTTAGAGGATTGGAGAAGGGGGAAATGATGTCTCGTTTATTTCCCTTCCAAAAAAAAAATAAAAATATTGATGAGAGAATATTTTTTGCTGCATTCTCCAAAATGGAGTCTTTTCATTCTTATGGCAAAAAGTTTTTATATTTGAGAACTGCTTACAGCTGGTTTAGTGCTCACCTCTAATATTGTTTTTTTATCATATATCTGTTGTATACAAAGATTGAACCTAGCGGCAGGTTGCACTTTATTAAATCGAGCTTATAATAAGCAGGGTCACGTTGCAGCAGCAGTCTTGGTTCAGAGTCTGTTTAGTCCACAGTCTAAAATGGTCCTGAAACAGCAACAAAATTCTCATTTAGCTGGTGTGGAAAACTGGGAGCGTTGATGAAAAGGGATGTTCATTCAGCCTTATGCCCATTGTAACAATAGAACAAAAGCAGCAACGGAGGAATGGGGCTCTTTATGTAAATGCATATTCCAATCGCAGATAATGAAAACGGTGCTCATGGTTAATATTTGTTTCTTTTTTGCTGAATTAAGATTGGGTATCACTGGACCTGCTGTGATTACTGGGAAGTTTTTTTCTTAATTCTCTAAGATTTGTTTATCTGATGTTTTGTTTTGCAGTATTATGTGCCAAGAATCTCGCAAAGAAAGATTTCTTCAGTAAGTATCTCCTGATTGCTCTTTCTGCTCTTCGTCAGTCAGATTTATTTGTAAATTTTGTCTTATGGTCACTGCTCAATTTCCGCACTCCATCTTTGCACATTTCAAGAATGTTGCATTATTGTATGAAGTTGCGTTGCCCTGAATTGTGTTGGGGCAGCAGAGATCTCAGGCTTGGAAAGACCAAGAGGCTCCTAAATTGTGCTTGCGGCCGTGGCTGCCGAGGCTGCAGGTCGCTGCTCGCAATGCTCCGTGTGGGTGACCGGGAGCCCCCGTCTCGCAGCCAAGGGCACGAGGGAAGTGTCCCATATCCCAGTGCTGCAGGCTCAGTGCTCCCTCAAGGACTGGTTAGAAGTGCCCACCACCAGCACGCGTAGTCGCTTCAATGTGTGCAATCCACCAGTTTTCAAGCCTTGCTTTCTAAAACCTCCTGCTATTGCCTGCAGATACAAACCCGTATGACAGAAGTACATTACCCTTTGTCTAGAAGCTCATTTCTGTATTTTGATTTTACTAAAATAGTTTTAGCCTAGCAGCAACTTTACTTTCATTTGGAGTCATACTTTCCCCTTCCCCAGAAGCTCACAATAGGGTTAACCTGGAAGAACCAAACAACAACAACAAAAATCCCATTTTCCTTTCCTTTTCCCTTCTACAGGACTTCCTGACCCATTTGCAAAAATAGTTGTTGATGGGTCAGGTCAGTGCCATTCAACTGACACTGTGAAGAACACCTTGGACCCCAAATGGAACCAGCATTATGATCTGTGAGTTGTTCATTAAACCATAAATAAAAATATTCCAGAGAGTTAGCTAGCAAATGAAATGCCGAGGTGGCAAAATCACATTTGCTGAAAACACTTGGAGTCTGCAGTAACAAAAAATTACTTGCACATGACCAGGTACCTTTCTTGTTTATAGAAGCACCTCTTTGCATGTTACGTATAGCTGGTTAGTATAACCTGCACTGGAGCAGGGCAGTCAGGCTGTTAATATATACAGCCCTCATTGTATTGATTTAATTTCTTCAAAATATTTTAAACAAATTTCAAAAAGTTTTAGCTCATGGACCACACAACTTTTAATGAGGCTGTCTGTGGTTAGCTAGTGCTGCAGCCGTATCTATTTTACATGCTGTGTGTAGCACTGTAATTCATTAATAACACCAATTAAGACTTAAGCACTTATGTATTTAAAATTGCTCAGCATCACCAGTGTACTAAAATGCATCAGAATTTTTACAAAGTCAAGCCTAAATACTGTAGATTAAAAGATTTTTTTTTTTCCTAAAGTTAATCTTCTAATGTATGTTGTTCTAGGTATGTTGGGAAAACCGATTCCATAACCATCAGTGTATGGAACCATAAAAAAATCCACAAGAAACAGGGAGCTGGCTTCCTGGGGTGCGTCCGACTCCTCTCCAACGCCATCAGCAGGCTAAAAGATACTGGATGTAAGAGCAATTCCTACCTGACAGAGCGAGGATCTGTAGTCCCTTGTATTTATTTGAGCAGGGAAGAGTATTCTTCCCACCCTTCCCATGTTTTCTTGACGTTTCCAATTTAATTTGCAGACCAGCGTTTGGATCTATGCAAACTAAATCCCACAGATACTGATGCTGTGCGAGGCCAAATAGTGGGTAAGAATATCCTAGGTTAAACATTCATCATCTTAAGTATCTACGCAGTTCAGAAAAATGCTATATTAAAAACAAACCTTTCTGTAGTCAGTTCTTGTTCTGTGCCTTTTTGTGTTGTTTCTTCTGCCTTTTAAGGAATGTCCTGTGTGTCTCATGGGACTAAATTACATTGCCTGAAAAATTTCGTTGTACTGCTATACAGGAGTTTGTTTTCTCTCTGCTGATAATGGGAAGTGATACGAGAAAGGAGGAGTCATTTTGGCCAGGCTTCCAATGCAGCTTTGGAATGGAGGATGTTCATGTAACACTAATGCCATTTATTTAGGCCAAGGTGACCATGTTACCTGTGTACACCTGGAGGCATTTTGCAAGCTGCTGTTTTATTCTTGAATTTATTCTTTTATTTTTCCATTCTTGATCTTTGACTCGTGTAGCTTATATGACTCCAGCAAGGTTTTGTCACTGTTGACACTGCTTGTAATATCCCTAATTTACCTCACTGAGAAATAAATCTTTTCAGTAGAGAGCTGTATGCGTGTGCTTGGCAAAACCTAAATTGTCACCTCAATGGTGACATCTAGTGGTGAGTAATTTCAGGGTTACTTTTCTGAATCCACGTGAAATATCCATGTAGAATCCTGGCATATTTGGTAATTTTCAGAAAAGACTCTGAAGTTTGGTAGTGGTGATGCCCATACTTTCTATTCCCCCAAGCTTTAATGAAAAATGCTCTGTGGCTATAAAGGGGACAGCAGATAAACAATCTGCTATCACACATAGGTTATAAAATGAAATATTAAGGAATACTATATGATTACTAATGGGCTTTTGTTTATTTTTAAGGCGTATTCATTATTTTCCTATTAATTTTCATTTATTTTTTTCTTCTTTCAGTCAGTTTACAGACACGGGACAGGATAGGCACAGGAGGTTCTGTAGTAGATTGCCGAGGGCTTTTGGAGAATGAAGGGTAAGGATTGCTTTCTTTGCACTTGATTAGAGGGAAAAAAAAAGTTTATAAAGGTGTTTATATATATATATATATGTATATATATATATATATATAAAGGTAGCAGTGTAATGAACACAAGAGAAATGTTTAACGTCACTGTGACTGATATATCTTGTCTGGGAGTATGTAACAGATATTGAGGCTATGCTGGATGCTTACCTTAAAAAAGTGCATTTATAACTTAAACTAGGTAGGACTTGATATTTTTTGCCAGTGCTTCTAGAACTGGTATAGCTAAGAAATCTGAATCACAAACGTGTACAGCTTATACAAGTATGTACAATATAAAAGTATCAGAAAGAGGCATATCTTTGGTTGAAAGCTGCAGTACTTGTGGTAAGGGAGAGAGGGAAATCTAGTTACTTCTGCATTCACTTCTCTGTGATGGAAACTCTTGAAGTTTCCCTCTTTCCAGAACGGTTTATGAAGACTCCGGACCAGGAAGGCCGCTGAGCTGTTTCATGGAGGAGCCGGCGCCGTACACGGACACTACAGGGGCTGCGGGCGGAGGGAACTGTCGCTTTGTGGAATCCCCCAGCCAAGACCAGAGGCTCCAGGCCCAGCGTCTTCGCACGCCCGAAGTCAGAGGCCACGCACAGACACCTCAGAACAGACCGCACGGCCACCAGTCGCCTGACCTCCCGGAAGGCTATGGTAAGAGTTTTCCAGCACTGCACAGTTTGTTCACGTTTTTCCAAAGGCTTCAAAGAAAAAAACCTCTCTTTTTAATACCTAGATGCGGTTTACTTGTTAAAACATGCAGTATTGATGCACCTCTAATGGTCTGCTATTTGGGAAAGGAGTTAAGTGGTGCAGATGTAAGTTTGAGACTGGCTAATTAGCAGTTGGCTACTCCAGGATGTGCTGAAAGGTTGATGGTAAATTAAACATGAGTTTGTGCTGTGATGCTGTTACAGAAAATTCACTGCTAATCTTGGCTGTGTATCCAGGGAGAGCGAATGTAAAGAGCTCTTTAAACTAGAGCAGTAATGCTATTTTTTCTTCCCCCTTGGCATGTCATGTAGGTTTGAGCCCACATTTGAGGAAAGATCAGGAAAATAAAAAAGCAACAAAGACACTGGTAGTATGGAAGAAGATTAGGGAGGATAAGATTAAGAAAAAAATAAATCTTGGAAAAGAGCATGCCACATCTAGGAGTAAAGAAATCAAGTTCTGGTTTTTGGGTTGCTTCAAAATCTAAAAGTAGAAATACAGATTAAAACATTGAAATACAAATTTAAACATATTGGTATTAGATTTGAGTTTCAGAAAAAATACTGATATATACAATCAAGTTTTTGAAGGACGTAAGTGTTTAAGGCCGAAGTAACCCATACTGCAAGAGATCAGATGGGGTAGCTCAAGTATTTTCTCCTGGCTCTGACAGAAGAATAAGATGGTAATGGATTTAAATAAACTGTTTGTTCATTTATTTTTTTACAGATTTGTAATTTACAGTATCTTTCTTCCCTTTTGTAGAACAAAGGACAACGGTACAGGGACAGGTTTATTTTTTGCACACACAGACTGGAGTTAGCACTTGGCATGACCCCAGGATACCAAGGTATGTATTTATAGTTACAGAGCAGGTATCTTTTTTATGTGTTGCAATAAGCTGCATCTTTAAATGGAAAAATCGATAAAATGGCTTGTCTGATGTAAAAGAAGCGATACCAGCAAAGGAGTAATTTTGGATCTCTTTAGTTAGCTTTTCACCAAACATTAAGGATTACTCTTGCTTAAAAGAAAAAAAATTAACTTGTGAATCATATAGAAACAACAACAAGAACAACAACAACAAAAAAGCCCTTCAGGACTTCTTATTTGTCAAATTCCTCGTAAAATGTTGAGCTTGATAAAGTTGAGCTTTCTGAATCTGACCTAAGATGTTTGTGCGTGAGAACAGTGAGAACTGCAAACTGGAGGAAAAGGTGACTACTTCCTTGAAATTATTGTTTCCTGAGTATTGAACTGGTAACTTCTGTTTTAAAAATGCCCCCTGCTTTAAAAATGCTTGCTTGTACAGAAGCAGCAGTTACTCATCATCCTAAAACTTGGAGTAGTGTTTGTTTGTTTGTTTGGAATAGGGTTTGTTTGTTTGTTGAATGATTTATAGCAGTGATGTGAGTTAGAAAGATTTGAATCCTCTGCATGATTTTATGCAGCAAAGCCTCTTTAAAACTTAACATGCAGTTAATCCAGTTCACTGTGCCTATGGTCCTGCTGCTTTCCTTGAGCAGAACTGAACATGTGCTGTTGTACTGGGCCATCTGCATGCCGGATTCAAGAGAGAAACACAAAGTTTGTAACTCTTCAGCTTCTGCTCTGGCTGTGCATTATTGATTAGTGGGATACAGGATACAAGCAAAATGATAATGAAGCGGTGTAGGATAGACCATTGATGCAGCTGCAGGATATGCAGGGATATGAAAGATACGGTTTGTAGAGAGAACGAGTCAGTGGTGTTGGATTACCTGGTGTAGTTGGAAGAAGAAATGATGATGATCTTTCTTTGGGTCACTTCTGTCAGCCCTGTGTGCCCAAAACCTTGTTTCTTCCTCCAGTAATGCCAGTTGGCCTAATAATAAGTATTGATTCTTCTTACTACCTAACTTCAGAGTTTAGAGTCAAGTTTTCAGGATCAGCAGCATTAAGTGGATGCAGCACAGGTCACAGGTACACAGGTAGCACCATCTTGTTTTAGTTAAAGGTGGTTTCTTCTCCCATCAATTTGGAGGAGGGTCATCAGTGGGGAGAGAAGAGGGGAAAAAAAAAAAAAAAAAAAAAAAAGGCAATTTAGCACAGGTGTAGGTTAGAACTTGATGTAATCAGATGTCTAAAGTACTTTCAGATGCACAGCTGATTGAAACAAATGGTTACAATCATAATCTCCTTTTAAGCAGCCTAACAACACTGTCTGTCTCCCTGCATACCCATTGCTGCTTGTGCTGCCTCTCACACTGATGAAGCCTTTGGTGTAAAAGTGTTTTCTGCCTCTTGTAAAGCCTCTCAGTTTATTGTTTTATGCTGGTGTTGAGTGATTTCATTTAGGGGGGGAAAAAAAAAAATCTATAGAGTAGTGTTTTTCCACCCTGGATAACAGATGAAGCCAATGTCAGAGCTGTCTAGAGAAAATTTCACCTAAGAACAACACTTTTTCTGTCTAACCAATAACCTTGGGGGGAATCCCCCTTTTCTTGCCAATCTTGGTGTCTTTCCTGTGTTTAGCACCTGAGACCTTAAGCGTCTGAAATTCTCTAGGTGTAAATATGTCCTATGTATTGGATTGAAACACTAACTGAAAGTAAGTGAATACCTTTAATAGCACTTCTGAAGAATGATTCCTAAAACTGTCTAGCGTAATCGAGTTCAACACATTAATCCTTACTCTCAAGGATTTGCCAGTCAGAAAGTTAGGATTCTGACCTTACTAATTGGAGATGGGCTTTTTGTTGCGTCTTTTTTGATGTTTTTTTTTTTTCGTGCTCTTACCATGTGGTTATCTTAGCTTCTCATGTCTTAGCTGCATAGACAGCTAAGCAATTGCATGGACAGTGGTTGATGCAGAGGCCTTGATTTCTTAATTGTTCAGTTTTCTGCATGTAGATCACATTTGTGCTAAAGGGAATTTTTTTCTGTGAAATCTTTGCTATGTAAAATTGTCTTTTCCTCCTTTTACAGCCATAATGCATATTGAAGTTATTTTTGAGCTGTATGGCTTTAATGTTTTCAAAGACAGTGCTCTGCAGTTTTATCATCTTCTTATCCATTTACAGTGCATGCGTAGGGAGTTGTACTGCTTAGACTGAGGATTTTAAAAGATAGCATAAAAATAGCTCTTCTGTCCTTCCTCCTAAGCCTTTCATAGCCTAGAATCACAGAGCACCAAATTCACTCCACCAATCCCTGAATAAGTTGGTTTTATCTTTACTTCAAGAGTGCTTTAACCTTTTATTTGCTTTTCTCCTTAGAGACCTTAACAGTGTGAATTGTGATGAACTTGGACCTCTGCCTCCAGGTTGGGAAGTTAGAAGTACAGTTTCAGGAAGAATATATTTTGTAGATCATAATAACAGAACCACACAATTCACAGATCCAAGACTACATCACATCATGAAGTAAGGACCTTGAATGATAAATAATTCATCACAAATGTGGATTCTTAAACTGTTTATTTTTGTCTAATTTTAAGTGCATTTTGGGAGTTGTGAGAGGTTGGAAAAAAAATGGAGTCACAAGGAGCTGGGGGAATGGACACACCTGGATGGGCCCGTAGGTCTAGTGAGGCTCTCGTCAGTCCCCTGTGCTGGTTGCAGCTGATCTGCCTAACTTCGTGCAGTCTCTTCAAAAATGTTTTTACTGTGCTTTGCAGAGCGCTGGTGTAGGGGAGGACTTGTTTATCTCCGCACAGGACAGGTCTTAAGCTGGTTCCACTAAATTTCCGTGATCTGTGTTGGATCTAACATGCTATTCTGGAGCCCAGGTGCAGGGCTGTGAGGTAGAGGCTCTGCCAGATGGTTCCGTGCAGGCCTCTTTGCTTAGCCCTTAGCTTTGTGCTAGCTCTGCTAGACCTGAACTGCCTTCGTGCTGCAGGCAAGAGGAGCGTGAAGCCACCTGGAGCCTGGTGCTCTGCACAGCCAGCCTGGCTGCTGCAGGTTTAGGCAGCTCAAGGTCTGCATCGTGCAGAGGCAGCTGAACATTGCAGAGCTGAGCCTGGACGCAGCCTGGCAGTGCCCATCACGCCCGAGCTCGGGCTTGGCTTGATCCGAGTAGTCTCCGCTTGACGCCAGCTGGGGAATCTCCAGATCTAACAAATAATTGATCCAATCCAAATATAGCACTGATAGGTAAGGATAAATGAATGCATAAAGCTGTAACTATGTGAGACAAGCATTCCTTTCGCTCTTAATAGCTGTAGGTACAATACGTATTACTCTGTCATGAGTCCTCTGCCTTATTTTTGCATGGAGCTGAAATAAAATTCATAGTGGTTGTTAGATGATTGTTGTTTGTAAACCTGCTGTTCCATCAGAGAGCTATTTTCATGTTATACTCCTGAAAGTTGTCTCCACGTTGGAGAAATACCCCAACGGTTTCAATTACTGCTCAGTCAGCATTTGGTGACCATGCCCTGCAGTAACCACGAGTGTCTTCCGACTGTGTATTGCCACATAAAAGCCAAGCTGGGAATTGCTGAGACTTCTTTGGCTTGTGTAAATGTCTGTATTCCTTCCGTCTCTGTCTGAAAGGTAATGACGATATAGAAGTTACCCAGCTTAATTCTGTATTTCACCCCAAGTACTTCAGAAGAGCTTATACAACTCTTTCCATCACTGTTTTTTATATCTGTCTTATTTTACTTCTAGAATAAACATTTTAATTTATTAACTCATTTTCCTTCAAAGCCATCAATGCCAGCTAAAAGAGCCCAGCCAGCAGCCTCTGCCAGCTCCGAGCGAGGGGTCTTTAGAGGATGGTGAGGAGCTGCCTGCACAGAGATACGAAAGAGACTTGGTACAAAAACTGAAGGTTCTTAGACATGAGCTCTCCCTTCAGCAACCGCAAGCTGGTCACTGCCGCATTGAAGTATCCAGAGAGGAGATATTTGAGGTATTTGACTGGCATATGACTAGGAATAGTATCTTTTGCCCCTTGTGACTTAAGTAAATCTGACCTCTGATTATAGCACCTATTAACATAGGTGTTTTATTACACTCAAACGCATAGGTCAGGCAGATTAAAAACTGTTGCCCAAACACGCTTTTCAATTTATATTTCAATAATTTAGAGAATAGGTAAGAGTAAGGAAAAAGTTAATTTCTCTGAATTCAGGTACTGAATACAGAATGCTGTGGGACTAAAGCCTATATATATATTTTTTTTTTTAAACATTGTGTTTATTTTCTACAGCATCTGTGCCTGAAATGAGGATAGCTGGATTGCACAAACTTTTCATGGCTTTGTTATTAAGTTTGAATGGTTTTTTCCTCATTTAGAAAGGGCAGCATATGAGAACTTAGATAGAAGGACATCTGGTTGCTTGTTATTACCACTTCTGCATTTAGGCATGTGAAGGTAATTGTAACTGGGAATTCTGCTGTTCTTGGAATGAATTACTTTCAGTAAACTTTTTTAGCAAAATGGAATTAAATATATCACCTAATGTTACAGAGGTATCATTGGAACTTTCGATTAGCACTTCAGCAATATAAATAATACTTTTGTATTTGAGTAACAGTATGTATTATACATAGACTTAATTGGAAGGAAATAAAATGTCTAATTTGTAACAATATGCATATATAGGAATCCTACCGTCAGATAATGAAGATGAGGCCGAAAGATTTGAAAAAGAGGCTTATGGTAAAATTTCGAGGCGAGGAGGGCCTGGATTATGGAGGAGTAGCAAGGTAAGAGCCGGTTTGTGCCTCCAGCATTGTTTAACTATAAAATTGCCTTTAAAGTGGCCTGTAGCTTTTGTCATTTGTGATCTAGTTTATCAAGAGTGGTCTTGGGTTCAGTCTTCGTTTCCTAATACATTGGAAAGTGGAAGGATGTGACTTAAAATGTGTCTCACAGCCCTCTTGGTGTCAAAAGCTCATACCAAATGTTTTTATATACCTTGGATTTGGGATGGTTATACCTTGGATTTTATATATGGGTTTTATAAACCTTGGATTGGTTGCAATTAAAGTTGCTCTGTATTTAGCACCATTATACACTCGGAGAATGCAAGGCTTATTTAGGTTATGGTATTGATCTTGTAGAAAATGCTGGTCTCAGCAACAGGATCTTGTTTCATAGCTGGAAGTGTGAGCAGCTCAAACTGTGAGTGGAAGTTTTGTTGAATTCACCTGTCGGATTCCCAGGAAAAGATTTTCAAAATGAGAAAGGTTCCTTTTTGTTTTCAGACCTATGATGTGTTGGAACAGGAGTGGAGACAAACTAATCCTAAACAAAGTTTAAAATTTTGAAAACTTTTGTTCATCTTAAAAATAATGATAAGCCCCTAGAAGTTGCATCAGATTCTGTGAAAACTCTAGACTGAAATATCAGCACTACCAAAACACTGCTCTTTAGAGCAGTTCAGGTGCATCTTGTAAATTCGCTGGGTGATTTCTCAAATCCACAAAAGCTGCATTACCAGGCTAGATGTTTTCTGAAACCCATCTCTGGACAAAGGAAAGAAGTTGAATCATTTTGAGCTGCCTTACCCAGAGCAACCTGGAGTGTCTCTGGTGTTAACATCCTTACTGCCCTGATGGCTTTACTAATTGCCCATCTGTGGCAACAGACCATTTAAAATCAGGACAGCTCCATTTGAAAGCATTAAAGGTCCTAGTTCTCAGAGCATTGCATTGCACCCCTTGCATTGGATTTCCTTGACAGGCCTCAGTAATAAAGGGGAGGTGGATATAGCTTCAGTTCCATTTTTGTCCATGGATATTACTGAGCTCAGAAAACACACCTGACTGCTAACGGGTTTGATCTCTCAGGCCGTTTTGGCCTCATTAGCTGCAGAGATTCTGTAGTCATTGAGCATTTTCTGAAAAACGTCTTTTTTTTTAAGACCTCTCCACTGTTTGAACTAGCTTTAAACAACACAGGGTTTTTTGTTTGCTTTAATAATCCTTTACAGTATAAAGGTTGCAGAGGAGAAGATTTCTTGGACTCTAAATATCTGAATTCTGTACGAAGTCAAGACTTTTGGAAAAAAAGATCTTGTTCACACTTAATTTGTTTTTTGTTAAGCAGGTCTCTGATAACATTCAGGGTATGGGCTGCAATTTAAGGCAATACAAAGTTATTTTATTTGCAAAGGAGAATTCATGTTAACTGCTGACTACATTGGTGGCTCACATAATTGTGTTGTCTGACACATCAATGAAATTTGCATTCTTCTAAAATAGTGCTTTTTTCTGGCAGAGAATGGTTGTATTTACTGTGCCATGAAATGTTGAATCCCTATTATGGGCTCTTCCAGTACTCTACAGATAATATTTACATGCTGCAAATCAATCCAGACTCATCTATTAATCCTGTAAGTATTAACTTCAGAGCAGTTTACCTGCCTTAACAGAGGTTCTATGCAATCCTCTTTGCTACAGCTGTTCTTCTATTACAGGAGAGTAGACAGACATTGAAGTGGAATAAGAATGTGTTAATGAATCCTCTGTTGATGTAGTACAGAGTAGAAGGTTTGGAGTTCTTCCTTTTACTGGAGGATTTGTATTGATGCAGACCCTAAGAAGCAGCAGCAATTCTATAGTAGTACAGCTGAATTTTTTCAGAGATCATTTATTTCCTCTGTAAGATGGGGGGATAAATTGAGGGAATTTTGACCATAGCACTTAAACTGATTTTTGAAAACTGAAGCATATAAACAGCGTTAAAGGCATGTGATTGAAAGAAGCATGCAGCCTGCTGCTTCTAGAATAAATGACAGAAAATATTTTGAGCGATTAAACAAAGAATAAACTGCTTTTTTGTTCACATTGACCTGTCTTCTTGGATTGCCTGGATTTTTCTCTTATTGAGTTTGCTCCTTGGAAGGTCTAGAGGACCTGCATCCAATATATTAGCTAGCTAAGGTGCAGACATTTGTTTGAGGTGTTTAATCATTAAATGCTTCTGTTCCTCACTATACTGTGAGGAGAAATTGTGGCTCCCCGTGCCCAGAGGATTGCGGATACTTGCAGATACAGCCACAAGATGTCAGTGTCGGAGTGTCTCTTTGGTGCATGATCCTCTCCTCTCTCTTTCTGCAGGACCATTTGTCTTATTTCCATTTTGTTGGTCGGATAATGGGTTTGGCTGTGTTCCATGGACACTATATCAACGGGGGGTTCACGGTTCCCTTCTACAAGCAGCTTCTGGGGAAACCCATTCAGCTCTCTGATCTGGAATCCGTTGACCCAGAATTACACAAAAGTTTAGTTTGGATTTTGTAAGTACTGTATTTATCAGTTCCTAGCTAGAGGGAAGATGAGGTTGGAGTATGTTGGCAGTAGTGAGACAGTGCTGTAAAGAGAACATTTGCAAAAATCTTGCAGTGGGGCAGATCTGTACAAAATCACTAGACTACTATTTCTATGATTAAAAAAAAGTCCAAGGTACTCGAGGAAAAGTTCTTTTACAAATGGAGCTATTTGTTAGTCCTCTTTGCTGTAAAGTCGATACTAAATCAATAAATGTTGCATGGGTGTGGTGGAATATCCCACTCTCAAAATCCAAACCCAGGACAAAGTTCTGAGGAAATATGGCCATGTTCAAAGAGAAATGATGCAGACCAGGCACCAACTTTGATTAAAATGGAAATTAATAGAATGAGTCTGGTCTGCTTTAAAACTATCCTACTCAGAACAAGATTTGGCATTCAGTATATGTTTAGAAAATTTCACTTTTGGTTTGCAATATCATCAATTTTTTTCTCTAAAAGCAGTTTTAATTTTTGTCTTTAATGTTGTTGATCCTACTAAAGTTTTCTAAGTGATGAATTTACCTGGTAGCAAATCGGCTTATTGCTATGTGTGTGTGTGTGTGTGTGTGTGTGCGCGTGTAGATAGTGTTAAATTAATTCTTTATAAGCAGTGCATAATACCAGGATTAGAAAAAGAAAAAAATAAAAGAGACGACATATGTTTGAACTCTTCAAAATGCATTAAACTATACAAAAAATAGTGGTTGTAGAATCACTCTTTTAGTGGTTGGGAGAATTGTAGATAGTTAGCTACTGGGTTCATTCCAAAGACTAAGCATTCATATAACAAATTGCCTGGATGACTATTGATATTGATCTAAATATCAAAAATAAAAGGTTTATCTTCTGTCTTTTCATTGCCAGAGAGAATGATATCACCCCAGTTTTGGACCATACTTTTTGTGTGGAGCACAATGCCTTTGGGAGGATTTTACAGCATGAACTCAAACCAAATGGCAGGAATATTCCAGTGACAGAAGAGAACAAGAAAGAATATGTCAGGTATTACAGAGTGGAAAAAATATTCTGCAAACATAGTGGAAAGAAGGTAGCGAACAGATGATTTTTTTTTTTTTTTTAATACAGTGGAATTAATGAAATCGATATTTCAGAAGGAAATATTTGACTCAGGAATTACGTGACTATTCTCACACAACAGACTGCTGTAAGACCTGGGAAGATTATTTTAAGTTTTGATTTTTTTTTTCCCATTGCTTTTCTGTTGATGGTGCAAGAATTAACTGTTGATGGAAAAAAAAGAACTAGTAAGCACTTCTTATAAACCAAAATGTATATATTAAGCTTAGCTCTTTTGTAAAATAGGTGTTTGCCAACTCTGATATAAAAAAATCCCAGGCCCATCTATCTCATTGCCCCTACTTACTTTTTTATTTTCTAGGCTGTATGTAAACTGGCGATTTATGAGAGGAATAGAGGCACAGTTCCTGGCTCTGCAGAAGGGTTTTAATGAACTTATTCCTCAACATCTCCTAAAGCCTTTTGACCAGAAGGAACTGGAGGTAGGTACTTCATTCATTTAGAATATTATTTTGTAATCTGTATGACTGGTAATCAAGAGCTGATCAACAACCCAAGTTATTACAGCTTATGTACCAAAGTGGTGAGGTGTTTAGACTCATGGCCATCCTTTTAATTATTTCACCTGGGAGAGAGGTTGAAATAGTACGTCCTGTCTGTGTCAGAGCCTCTAACATAGATGCAAACTGCTCAGTAGTTGTTGTCTTTTATGGCACAACAAACCAAAACGATTTTGGGGATAAACTAAGTAGGATTTGGTGGTAGTTGGGATTGGCACCTCCAGAGGAAGCCTGTGTGGGGGAAATGCTGCTGTGCGTAGCTTGGTGGAGGGCACTCTGTCTTCCAGATCTGTACCCTCACAAAGACACATTATACCACATACAGATTTGTATATAGACAGAGCTGTACTTTTCAGGTAAGAGAGATTTTAAAAGCAGGCCTTGCAGGAACTTTTGACTCTAATTTCTTGTGAAAATTTATATTCTGGTAAGTGTACTCCTCTGACAAAGTTTCATTTCAGTTTAACTGGAGAGAGTTACCTCTTGTGCTGAGCTATTCTGCAGCGTTTCTGTGTACCGAAAAGGAGGTTAAAGTGTGCAAAGAATGTTACACTTCATTAAAGAGTTTGATGTATGTTATTATACCAGCAAACCTGAAACCTGACTTAGAATGTTAAAACGTTTTGTAATCCTTTAACAGCTAATCATAGGCGGCCTGGATAAGATAGACCTGAATGACTGGAAGTCAAACACACGTCTAAAGCACTGCATGGCAGATAGCAATATTGTAAAGTGGTTCTGGCAAGCGGTGGAAACGTTTGATGAGGAAAGAAGGGCCAGGCTCTTGCAGTTTGTGACGGGGTCGACACGTGTCCCACTTCAAGGTTTCAAGGCTTTACAAGGTGACTGATGAGGAGGCCGAGTTAATCCGCAGTGGAAGAAAGTGATAAAAAATGTGTGCTATTTACTAGACCCTAGCAGAATATCAGTGTGTTACTGGATAAGCCAGTTGCTTAGTGTTTTTGATCCCAAGAGCAGCTTTACATTTGTCGGCAGCTCTCCTGACGAGGAACACTTTAGCTCATATCACTATATGAGCTGGCAAATCTGTCATCACGTAGCACTTTGGCTGGTGTCAATATTAGCACATCGGTCTCTTACAATGGTGGGGACTGATGTTAAAATCTTTGCATGTAAGTGCACGCAGGTTTATGGAGCTGACCGAACAACTTTCTTGCACATGAAAATTGTACTGCATTATTTGGCAACAAACCTTTAGACTACACAACAAGTTCCTCCCAAAAAAGTGATTTTGCCATCAGAAAAGCTGGCAGTGTCCAAGGCTGTTGTGATTCTCCTGATAATGTTCTGTCTGGCTCACGACCAACTAGATCTTACAGATTAGAATATATAGTTCTGTTTTACAAGGGAGGCTGATTTGTACTGAAGTCTCTTCTTTTTTTGAAGGGGCAGCTTTGTTAACATAAACCCTAGCTGTTTTCTGAACTGTAATCTGCAAGCTCTTTGTCATCAGCAGCCCCCCACTTCTGTCATCCCTTCATCAGCTCCAAAGCTGATATACAGATTTGGCTGTGGCATATTTGTGTTTGCAGCTGGAGCTGTAATTTTGTCTTGTGTTTTTATAAGTAGCAAATTCTATGTGCATGAATGGTGTTTCGCTGAAGTGCATTAACTAGAATGTCTGTCTGTAAGGTTCTACAGGCGCTGCAGGACCCAGACTGTTTACCATCCATTTAATAGATGCAAACACGGACAACCTTCCGAAAGCCCACACTTGGTAAGATGAAAACACTGTGCATGTCAGAGCTTGCTTTCCTTTGGTCTTGCTTTAAAGTACACTCAGCTCTGTTGGTCCTGGTTATGGATTAACTGGGTTACAAGTATAAGCTTATCCAAGTGGACTCTGCTAGCTGTGCTCTGCAGGTAGCAGTGTAATTAACTTCTCTTATAGTTTGATTTGGCTTCTGTGTTATTTGTGGTTTTGGCCTATCCTAAGGTTGATTATTTTGGACAGGATGTGTTTCCACGTGTTCCAGCAAAAGCATTGACCAATAAATGACTTTTAGCAACGTGTATCTTTTTTTTTGAGTGAAGTGCATAAAAATGTCATCATACTTTTGCATCCAGGATGATGAAAAATAGCTTTCAGATTTAGCATTTAGGAAAGGTGGGTTCTTGGTAGAGCGTAAGCACAGAATTAAGTTCCTGTATAGCTGACACACTCCAGCGGGGACTGGAAACCACTTCAGTAGAGGCACAAATTTTCTGTCGGCAGAGGAGGCAGCAGGTCTAGCTGATCTGCCCTCCCTCCTTCCCTCGAGACCCCAAACGCAGCCCTTGTGCATTCCAGCTGCCTCAGTGTGGCTGTTTTATCTCGTCTCCTTTGGCCGTGAAGGTGGCTCCTGCTCTCTTTGCCAATGATTCTACAAGTTTTACCTGTATGTAGCCGATGTAAATACCTTTTTCCAGAAATATTTTAGACTCATCTACTGCAATGTGCTGTTATTTTGCCTCCAGCTTTAACCGGATTGACATTCCGCCTTACGAGTCATACGAGAAGCTTTACGAGAAGCTGTTGACAGCTGTGGAAGAGACATGTGGGTTTGCTGTGGAGTGAAAAAGCAACCAAAGGAAACAGATGCTAGCTCATGGACCACCAAATCAAAAGCTAGAAGCAGCTTGCTGTGAACTTCCTGCTAAGCTGTCTGAAGCATTGGAGCTCTAGACAACTTAGAGACGGGGTTGTTTCCCTTCCGTTGTTGGTGGATGAGGGTGGGGGTAGGGGCTTTTGTTGGTGGTTTCCAACTGTCTTTTCTCCCCTTTGTTACAATACCCCCTTCCCCCTTCCTCCATCCCCCATAAAAAGAAATGCAGCCAAGTTCAGCATTTGGCCTTGGTTACACAGGATATTCTGCTAGATTTGTAACACATATTGTGATAGGGTCAGTGACCTGTGGGTTTTTTTTTAATAGGAGAATCAAAGTGTAGTTGAGAATGAGCTTGATTTGTGGAGGACCTGCAGCTGGTGTAGGTGAATGGGGCTGGTTTGTCTTAAATCAAGCTTGAGCCCTTCTAGAGTCTAGCAAGTGCTGCGTGGCTGACTGGCACTAGAGTTCACATTGCACATTTTAAACACCGTTTAAAAAGTAAATTTCTAGCAGAAAATAACTCCATGTGAACATTTAGCTGAAAGGCAAAGAAATGACGTTCTGCCGTAGCAGGAAGCTCCCAGTGAAAACTGTGGCTCACGTTAAGAAAAGTGAAGGAATCTGGGACAGCTTAAAGGGTATTGTATGATTTCTTTTTGGTCGTCCTGGTTAAACTCTTAATTGTTTTGCACATGAAAATAATATTTCCTCCTGCAGATTTGCTTTCCATGGTTTGTTCATATTTCAGTAGCTTGCAGACAAGCCTTTTAAGGAGGAGTCAAAGGACAAAATTAATTCAATCCCAAAGCTGTGATTTCTGTGCCACTGTTTTATCTGAGATGTGTTTGTGTGATTTGAAATTCCAAGGCTCATGTGGAAATTGCTAAAAGCAAAGTTAACAGAACAAAATTCTGTTCTGAAGCTTTGGGTCTTGGAAAAGGTTTATTTGGAGGATAATGTAAAAGGGTAACTATATAATGAGTACATTTAAAATGTAATATAAAGCTATTGGAAGGACTTATGGCTTCAGTTCCATAGGGATCAAGATTTTTCAAGAGCCACATAAGGCTATTTTTTCAAATATCTGAAACTAATGTTAAGAGGTTTGTTCTCTAACACATCGCTAAAATGACTTCCCAGAGGAAACAAAAGCAAATCAAATACCTGAATCACTAACAAGTTCTTCCTTTGCACACCATGATAAGACAGTATTTTAATAAATAACACAACTTTAGAAAGACCCAGTTATCTATCAAACATGTCTAAATTTAAGTAAAGCAGACTTGCTTGTATAGGCTGTTTCTTCTTTGGCAAGCCTGATTTTTAGAGAGACTCATTACTGAAACATTTAACAGATGTTATGTTTATGGAATAGTGCATTGAAATTCAGCTGTGGGTAAGAGATTGTTCTTAGAAGATGTCTACTGGAATACTTCTATTTTGTCTTTTTTTAATTGAATTTGATAATAGCTTTAAACTGTGATAGGACAGAAAGTTAGATACTTGTCAAAATCCTGGCATCTTTCTTTTTTTGTTTTTCCATTGACCATGATTCCTGTGATTTGGTGTTGGGAGTGAGGATTGCATTGGAGGTGTAAAATTGTACCATGTTGTGAGATTTGCACAGGGTGGCTAAAGATGCTCATACCGCAAAACTAAATAGGAGAGACTTATTTAGACCCGTGTTCTGTAGGAATCTTCTGGCACTTGGGGACCAGTTTCTGCAGTACTGGTTATTGGGACAAAAGGAAATTGTGCGACTCTGCTGCAGTAAAGAGAGGAAATGCAGCTGTCTGCAGATCACCATCTGTGCAGTCTTGGGCTGAGGAGTCAAATTCCCCTTGTCCCGGCTTTTCAAAACGGCTGCAAAGTCTTAACTGTTCATAGAGTGCACCTAATCCTTTCAGTACATTTGAATGTGCAATAAACCAGTCAGATAGGAAGAATCCAAAATGGATTATCACCCAAAAGTGTTTTTTTTCTCTTCACGCAGGCTTATGTGGAATTTTTGCTAAAGGAGTTTAGAAAACAAATACTGAAATGCACCACTAACAAAAATCCTATCGCACAAGCTCGACGTGCAGCGCAACTGGCTCTGTAAAAAGCAAGCGAGGTGAAGGTAAAGAAAAGCCTTTGATTCTGAGATCTATAGGTCAAGTAGCTTTATGTCAATGACCCAATTGACATAAGATAGTCCCTAATGTCTTTGCTAGGTCAGTGTTTTGTTGAATGCACAAAATAAGAATAGGCAAGGATTGTTGTTTTGAAAAGTCCGTATGTTTTTTGCTGTATTTAAAAGCCCTTGTCAAGGTACCTCCTCCATGCTGACAGTAACGAGAGTAGGGCACTGTCTTTTTAATTACTTTAGTTATCTTTTAAATGGCTTCACCACTTCTCCCATCGTGTTGTCTTTGCAATTTTGTGCCACTTCAGTGATGATGAAGACATTTTTTGTATTCTGTACGTGCATTTGAGGCAGGCCTTAAAGCTGGTTGGATGGATGGAGAAAATAAAGAAGCGAGGTAGTATGGGTTTTAAGTGATGATTTGTTCCTCTCGCAACTGGTTTCAAGGCCAGAGAAGGATAAAATGCAAGCGAGCGCTCGCCAGGCTTGAGATGCCGATTCTCCGAGGTTTTGGGGGCTGTTCCGGTAAGCTCAGCTATCCGAAACTGCGAGCGTGTTCGTTCCCATTTGGTCTGCCAGCATTTGAACTGGTCCATCTTTCTCCAGCTTTCCCAAAGAATAACCTGGAAAAGTCTGGTTCTCGTTTTGTCATTACACGTTCCACCTTTTACGCGGATACGTCATGGATCGGACCTGAAGGAAATGCAAGGTACCATGCGTCTCTTGTTCTTGTGCTAAAGGCAAACCCAGAAACTGCTCCGGTGGCACAGACCTCCAGGACTTGCCCTGGTACTGCTCATCAGCCTATACTATATGCTCAGGGATGTAGGAGACCACCACTCTGCTTGCGTGTTACAGCGGGAAGAGACTGTTCTGAGTGTTAGCGTTAACTTGGGCATTACGTTAGACAAGACCCTGTCTCCAAAAGGCTGCTTGAAGCTCCAGACGGTGAAATGGGAGTTTGCTCAGCAGTGTGTGTGCTTAGTTCAAGTCGAGGTGGTTATGAAATCCAGCAGATTTTGTAAATTAGTGATCCGGCCGCCGTGCCCTCCGTAGCCAGTGCCTGGGTTCAGGGCCGTGTGGCACAGCAAGTTCCCAGAAACACAGTATGGATCTGTTTTTAATTTGTTAATTTTTGCTCCTCAACCACTTTATAATGTATTTTTTTAATTTATTATTTTGTAATGTCATGTTTAAGTATTGCTGCTATCCTTGTTATTCTTCCCACTGTTTTTATTGCAGATTTATTTTGTGAAAGTTGTACACTAATGTTTCATTTTATGTCTAAATCAAAGTATTTAAAGAAATACTAGTTCTATTTAATGTGGTTATGGAACCAGCTGGAATAAACAGTGATTGTATAGTAGGCTGGACCCAGGAGGTCATGTTCATTTTTGTTACATATGCAATAAACTCACAACTTTAAACCCTTGCTATCCAAAATTTCATTTGTTTCAGGAAAACCTGATCAATGATCATCAGAAAAAGACTAATGCTGATGAAGTTGCTTTCCTATACCTCTAATTTCTCTAATTAGGGGTGTTTTGCGAGTGCTGAGAGAGGGCTGGCACCATCCCTGCGTGCTGCAGCATCATCTTCCAGAAGCCGAACGCACTGCGTCCTGTGCCATGGGAAGGGAACTGTGCAGTGATCCCTCCTCTTCTCCAGGGAACCTCACGGGAGAGCCAAGCGCACGAACACGTAACGAGCAGTGACTGCCGGGCCAAGGGCTGGCCGACCCCGCGCTGCAGCCTGCGGGAGCTGCAGGGCCCGGCGGCGGGCAAGAAACGCTTTTGCTGACAGCAGGAAGGGCGGATGGACGGGAGGGCTCTGCTGCTCCGGCTCCAGAGCCGCCGTTCCGGAGCGCCTGCACCCGGAGAGGACGGGTGGCCCCGCAGAGATGGGATTTGCTCCGCCTGCCCCCGCTGTCCCTTTGCAGCTCTGCCCATCCCTTTGTGTCTCTTATTGTCCTTTTCCACCTTTTCTCATCCTTTTGTGTCTTTCCTTGTCTCATCTCATCCCTTCTCATTCATTCTCATCCCTTTGCAGCTACTCTTGTCATTTTGCATCTTTGTCCTGTTTTTGTTTTGTTTGATTGTTTGTTTTTGTCTCTTCTCATCCTTTTTCTTCTTTTCTCCTCCTTTCGGCCACTCTGAAAGCCTTGGGCATCTGCGTCTCATTTAAAATCCTGACTGCTTAAGCAAAACCGCGTCTGCCTTGGAGGAAGCGCAGGAGGCACAAGCAGCCCCCGGCCTCCTCCAAACATCTGTGCTAGGGACCTTATTTTTCTTCGCCCTCCAAAATTCCAGGAAACATCGTAAAAAACATTAGCACAAGGCCCCTTCATTCTGTAACTTATATTAGAGCCCGGTTGGTGGCAGCTTTTTACCAGTGGGACTTTCACAGCGCCTGCCTGCCGCACAATGTTGTGTTTTGGGTATATGCAAAATAGAGCTAATTGCTCGTGCCTGGCCGGGGCGTCTGGCGGCCTGAGTTTGGTTGTTGCTCTTTTTGTCCCCTGAGCGGGACGGGCCGGGGCCGATTTGCAGCCCAGGGAGCAGAGCCCCAGAAAGGGGCTGGGGGCTGCCGGGTTCTGCTCTCTGGGGGTCCCCCCGCCAGCCAGGTGTCCCCACAGGGGAACCTGCACCCCCCTCTCCCCTGCTATCTTCCAGGTAGCTCCAGAGGGCACTTGCACCCCCATAGGGGAGCTGCACCCCCT